>UYYG01001230.1:0-41011 GCA_900625125.1 Dracunculus medinensis | reverse complement strand
TTCGGAGCTGCTTTCGCAACTTTTATGGTCTCATGGATTGGTGTATATTCGGCCATACATTTTGACTGAGTTATGGTCGGTAATACTTCACTATTGTTCCGAAATTTGAAATTAAATTCTGATTTATATAATTCGGCGATGTTTTGTCTTCCGCTAGTTTCTACCATTGTTGATCAGTTGTTTGATATATATTGGAGATCAAATTCATTTTGTTTGTAAGCCATTTATTAATTTATTGTCACTGTTCTTTTTTTGCTAAATTTCGTTTTCTGCCTTATTTTAAGCAGCAATTTCTATCTTAGATATAATAATTTCGCAATGCTCGCGCAGTATTCACCCTCATAACAATAGCAGATAACTTGGTAATTATAACTGGATAATGAATAAAAGTAAGCGGACCACGAAAAACCTTTTCTTAGCAGATGATATAAATAACTGGGCTTTTTCATTGGTTTTATTATATATATATATATATATATATATATATATATATATAAAATAAAGAAGAAAGAAATGCAGAAATCAAAAGTCTAGTAAGTTTCAATCGCAAAAGTTACTTGTGTTAATGGAAAAAGATTAATTAGTACCACTCACTGAAAAAATTGAGCATATCTAATTTTCTTTTTTCGACTAAGTTTTATCGTATGCTCTAAGGAAGCATAACCTTGAGTCTCAACCTTGCTTCGCAGTTTGAGACGACGTTGTCTATAATAATTAGGTAAGTTTAAGATAATAAGTTTTCACGGAGTTTATCTATGTTTTTCAAGATATTCCATTAGCGAACCTTGAGAGCTGTGTTGGACAGTAATTATCCAATCATCCAAGGTTCAAGGTTACCGAACTGTTCTTAAGTATCAAAGAATGAAAGAAATATTCTTGTGCCTATTTTTCTTTTATACACATTTTTTCATCTCTTCAGTCTTTCTTCACAGCTCAATCATCTTGGATGCAGTAGCATATTCTATTTCAATCATCCATCACTAGTAGATGGGATTTCGCAAGAATATCACCTAAGTGGCACTTATACCTACTGTCACTGTTACCGGTCATAATTTTCACATTGTGCACCAAAATAAATCATCTGGTCGAACATATGTGGTAATCCACGTTGAGAAATAAATGCCATAAAGATTACTGGGAAATGGTAGTGCATATATATTTTTATAAATTAGTGATGCACAGCCACCATTGGCGTTTTAATCTCCGTGGCTCCCTACGAATTTTTTTTTTGGAAAAAGGGCTTAGCTTCTATATAAATTTTTAATTGTTTTTCAATCTTTTTCAAATTTTTTAAATTCTAATTTTTTTAGTTTTAAATTATTTTAGAAATTTGCATTATTCCTTAATTTTTTATGCCCCTTAATTTGTTTCATTGAGAAAAAATATTTAGACAATATCTAAGCAACGAAAAAAATCCATGAAGAGCATAATTTTTCAGATAGAGTGGTCGGAAAGATACTTTAGTTAAAGCAATAAAAAAATTTTACGTATTATTTGTACCAGTAAAAAGAATACGCTGTTTGAAACGCTGTTTTGGAAACAATCAGATTTTAATAAAAATATTCCGGCAAATTAGGGGCACAAAAAAGTTGCTTTCATATTCATTCGCCAACAACTCTACTAAATATATTTCATTTATTTTCTATTTTCTAAAAATGACGTTGAAATAAGTTTTACTATATCTCGGTTAGCCGCAACATTATTAAGACCTTTTGTATCATAAAGATGCTGATTTTATAAGTATGTTTGATGAATGCATCCAAAAGCTGTGTGACACATTTTGAAGTCTTTATTGTTCTCTTTCTGTTGATGAAATTGATGCAATATCAGCTGTCTAACTGGCTACATTTGATCGGGTCATCATTACAGAATTTGAAATTCATTAAGGACTTTTAGAAAGCTTCTAGAATTGTGCCAGCTGCATCAAAAAAAAGCCTCAGATACATGGTTTACTCAATAGTTTGGATAAATATTAAAACATTAATTGGAACTCGCAAAACCCGCCGCCATAATGACCGATGGTGCACCTGCAATGACTGGTAAATAAAATGGGATGATATCTTTGTAAAACAAGGTAAAATTAGAGACTCGAATAAAATAAATAAATAAAAATAAAAAATAAAATAAATAAAATAAAAAATATCGTTGTATACATTATACATCAATAAATTTAGCAGGAAAGTGAATGGGATTCGGTACTACAGATAAGCTGCAGTAAATTTTTTATGATCTAGCGTTTAATCACCGCAAAATTCAAGGTTTTTCTGGAGAAAGTTGGTGCAAACTAGCGTTATATACTTATCTAAAGTTCAGTGGCTAAACCAGGCAGAAAATTGGAAAATTTTTTGGCTTTATTTGAGAAAGTTAAAAAAGTTCAAATCATATGCCATTTTGAAGATTTAGAGTTGTTGGCGTTTTATTGATATTTCTGTTCATTCACATGAAGGACTTGAAACTGCATGGAAAACAACCTTATATTGGTATATAATTATAATTATGTGTGCACTTCAAATGAATCGTGCACTAAGAACTCATCATTTTCTATGATTCTATGAATATTGTTGGTTTTGTGCATATCTCTATAATTATCGTCTTTTACATATTTTTTGCAATCGAAGTTATTATTCTGAAATTGGAATATTTCCAGGGAGAAGTGGGTGTGATAAGAAGAATAATAATTATGGAATCGCTTAGTTATAAAGGATTTAGTGAAAAAGAAATTCGAGTTGGAAAAAGAAAAATTACTTTTTTAATTTGTTAAAATATTTACATTATACTATAAGTATTGGCTACTATGATTGTCAGAACTTCTACAGTATAACCTGGATTCTCTGTCATTTCGTCGTATTAAACAAATTTTAATTTATACTTATAAGATTTTGTATGGTTATGTTAAATTGTTCAAAATATTATTTTAGGTTAAATTAAAATCCAACAAGAACTAATGGGCTAAAATTACTAAAACCTATGTGTAAAGCTAAACTAAGGACTCATGATTTCTTTATTCGTAATATTAATTACTGGAATAAATTACCGAACGATATAGCTTGTGCGTCATCTTTAGCTATCTTTAAATAATATCATTTATGATATTATTTAAAAAGTTCAAATCATGCAGGAAATTTGGAATCTCGATTTTTACCATCCGATTATGGTTATTTCGAATTGTGCTATATTATTTCCTCTATTTCTGCTTTAAATTGTTAATTTTTTGTCATATTTTCTTTTTTTTACCATTAATTCTTATTGTTATTTTAACTGACATTATTAATAAAAGCATATGGCGTTTGTCGCCCTGCTTGGCTGGTTTTCAATAAATAAATTGTCAAATATATACACCATAAGAAAAAATAATTAGTGAAAGAGAATCGGGAATCATTTCCTTTGGTTTTTTAATTCTTTTACTTTTTGCTTATTTGACTTATTAGAACGCTCGCTTCGCAAGCTTTTTGGCTGAGTATATCTATATAACTCTCTACAGTTTTTCAAAAATACAAGCAATTCCCTGCTTCTTACGCCAGTTATATTGGGAAAATGCAGTTAGTTGAAGGAAATTTCCAGATTTACAAGCTGACGTTTTTCAAAACTTTCGCGAACAATTTTGATATTTCATGTAAAGAAATTGAGCCATGCATTATGAATTAATTAACTTAATTAATCAATGCGCCCAAGAACCAAAGAAAAAATTCAAGGAGGGAAATTTATTAAACTTCTATAAGCGCCAGAAAGAAACTTTTTTAAAATTGAGAGGAATTGCAGCTTTCTGTTCCTGTTCATGTTTATTTGAAAGCATATGTTTGTGATCATTGCTTGCCTTGCTGCTTTTGAATGAGAGGTATAGTGAATTTCAACCAATAAAACATAAAAGGATTTTATCACTCTATGTTTAAATTGGCACAAAATTTTGCCAAGTATTGGTTTAAAAGATCGAAACATATAGACCAAACAGAAAACCATGTGTAGAGAATGCCCAACAAGTTTTTCATAATTCGTTCGAAGAATCATTTGCGACCATTAGGCTTTATTTTCTTTTTGTTTTTCTTAAATCACTGACCACCTCTGATTACCATGACCTGCTAGCAACCTGTTATTCAGATTAAAATTGTTTGGTGCTGATTATGTAATTGTTAGTGATCTTGATATGCTAAACATAGATCGGCAAAATAGTTGTTTGAAAAATAGCAGCGAATTTGAAGAGAACTTTCTGAAGCTAGCAACGGAGGAACCCTTTCGCCAGAGTGTTTTTGTTTTTTTGAAAAAGCACTTCCTGTATGCACTTTTGCAGTTCGCCAGAAAAAAATATGTTCATGATAACAATACGATAATTCTCGAGATCTACAATATAGTTTAGTATCAAGAAAATTTTTTAGATGGAACTTTTAAGACAAACTGCTTACGGCATTGAACGTGGTCATATTGCCTAAAATTGCGCATTGCGTTGAACATGAACGATCAGCGGTGTAAAGAAAAATTAAAATTTATCATGATTTTATTCCAGAATTATTCGTAAGGTTGCAATTTAAAAAACTAATTTAATTAACAAATAAACAACTAAAGAATTTTCCAACAAAATTTTATTTTAAACTCCATATTTTATTAACTTGTATTTTCTTCCCATCATATTATCATTATCATTGCTGTCAAATGCTGAATGAGTCCATAAATTGGGGCCATCTGCAACAAGCATGGAAACATTTTTCCTGCCAGTAAAGAAAATTAAATTTCATAGCGTTTAACTTTAATATAAAGGGAACGAATAAGAAAATTGACGTGAAGAAATTTTTATTGAAAATTCACCGATCTCTCTTTGGTATAATAGATGGAAAATCATAACCGCTGAAGTTGAGTGAGTGTTTCACTTTTATTTCTAATTATTTCGCTTCTCTTTGCTCACCACATATTCACTGAAAAATTTATAAAATGACTCACAGAAAACAAATTAAAAAAATCTTGCAGGTTGCCGAAAATATTCCATGTGGACTTACTGGAATTAAATCTCTGATATAGTTTTCTAAAGAATTTCCCAAGTACTATATTGTTAATAATAAAGACAAACATTCATTCAGCCTAAGTTATTTACTCAAGTACTTGCAGAGATTTGCGAAAAGGTTAATACCCTTTAATGCCTTCAGTGAACATTGTGGTTTGACTTCGGTAAATGTGAATAAAAAGAAGGAAGACAATTTTAAAGAAAGGCAGTTTAAAATGTTTAACTTCATTTGCTTTTCTGTCACTTTTCTTATTTCCTTATATTTAAATATCCAAATTATTGATACTGCTTTTGCTATTTTTTGGCTCATGCAAAGGGATATTTACCAATTTCTTGAGCCATTTATTTACATGACTCGTCAAAAATGTTATATATAGCTAAATCCATCTCATTTGCATTTTGACCACTTTTTGAACCACCGACAACGCATGGTATTATACTCTGCATTGCTGAATTATATATTCTTTGGTGTTATAATATTCGGAAATCTTTGTCGTCAAAGTAATCGCCTTAGCAATTCACGCAGAAACGCATTCAGCGCCACAATTTACTTTCTTCACAGTCCAACAATAATTTATATAATTAATTGTTTAATTAATTGTATAATTAATTGTAGCGAAATAAATATTTGTATCAAGAATTATTGCACTTGCGACTAGAGACTTCCCACTTCGTTGGAACGTTTCGCCAATCAACTAGTTGGGTTAAATCAGTGTTCAAATTATTTTCCCACGAATCCTCTAGAAGATACCATAAATAGTCCATGTCCATGGACCTCCAATGCAATATTTTTCAAGTCAATAAAAAAGTGGGTAATACAGTCCGACTAAAGGAATTTTTCCGCTACGAATTATTTTATTTACTCAGTTTTCTTGCGAAAAATTTATAAAACAAATTCAACGGAATTAATGACATGAAAATCAATAAAAAATTTTTTTATTTATGAAACAAAAAAACAAAAAAATTAACAAAGAAAAAAATTAACCAAAAAACATTTTTCATTCGGTGAAGTGCTGCACATTAACTTAAGCCACAGAACCTACATTACTTTACTATTAATCGTAACCTCTTTATGCGACCGCTTCTCAACATGCTTGAATTTCAACTTTCGCCTTTTCTTGTTAGATTTTAATTTTTCAACGAATACTGGCAGCATATTCCTCTTCTGCATACTTTTGAATCTCATTGCTATAATATTATCCTGAAATCTTCACAACTTTTTTGGTTCAAACGATATGGTACAAATGATTTTTCATAATTTATATAGTTGCAATACATTAAAAAATCCAGAATGCTTCAAAAAACAAAGGATAGAAAAAACCAAAGAAAAACCAGACGAAAAACAGTGAATTAACAAACTTGTGGCTGTAACTGACATAAAGATGAAGGTAATTCCTCGGGAAGCAAAAATGACTGATAAGGTTCTGCAAATTTCCCTCGTCCCAACTTTTTGGTACCATAAAGGCTTTTCAAAATCTGCAGAATATCTACAGTGAAATAAATTTAACTACTTTTAACCTAAAGAAAATTATGGATATTACGGATGTGTTAAATAAATGAATAGTTAAAGAATCACAGTAAATTAAGAATAAATTGCGGTTTTCAAATTCATTTTAATGATCACTTTTTTCTCCTCACGTAGTTTTGCTCGTTCCTCAATTTCACTAAGCTGCTGCATTATTTCTTTGTTAAATCGTTTGACCCTTAAAAAAAAAAATTGAATTTTCTAGCGCTTATATGAATAAAATTTCAAGAGTTTAATGAAAAAATTGAAATGAATAGATGTCGAAATGTCATCTGAATGACCACGAATTCAGGTTATGTAAGGAAAACTCTTGAATAAATAAGGAATGGCATTAAAAACCTACGAAAATATTGCATTTTCTTGAATCTTTACAGCTTTTTCTCTTTCGATAGAGAATCTTTTTCTCTTTTCTACCTTTTCCTTGCGTTTTGCTTTCATTGTCTTCGTTTTAGATTTATTTACTGTGATTTCCTTATCTAAAATTTGAATAAAAATAGGCAAAATATGAATAAGCCAAAATATAAATATATTTGCCAATCTTAATCATAACTTTATCCTACTTTCTAGTTCAATAAAATGTAGATCAGATCGAAAAAAATGTTTCATTTTCAATTTCCAGAGCAATGAACAGAAAAATAGAAAAAAAAATAACAGCAAAAAAATTACCACCACTATCGTTTTCCTCGTCATTACTTTCATCACCATCAAATAAACCTGCCCTTTCCTCGGCCATTCTATCTTCCTTAAATAATTCGTATGACCGATGATATTATCTTTTTTTTCAAGAGTTTTACAACAATCAAATTTCCCTTTCAACGGCGTTTCCCGTTTCTGTTTTGGCTAATTTTACGTAAAAACAAAATTTGGATCCCAGAAGAAACGGATTTCACTTTTAATGGTAAATTTAATTTATTCAAACTCGCGAATCGAATGAACATGATTGCTCCTACCTAATTTAAGCTGAAGAGAAAACCTCGACAAACGAAGCATTACAGAGAGAAAATTACGAATTTCTGCTTACTTTAATAACAAAACATTCATTCGGAGCGATTCTAAGAGCTTTCTGAATTTTATTCTCTTCGTTACACAATTGTATTTCATCAGCAACAATTGAACTAATATATTTCTGAAAAACACCGTTTTTTTTTTTTTAAACAAATTCCTCATTGATTAAATCTCATTGATTAAAAGATTTAAAATTATTCAAAATTATTCAAATTTGAAACACCTGGTAATCGGAGGCAGGTGGATTGTATGAAGTACCAACGGATGAAACTTCAACTGGAGGAAGGAGACTAGGAATTTGCTGAAGTGTTTTTGGCCTTTTCGGCAAGAGCTTTTTTGTCGCCTTCAAAAAATATTCTTTTTCAAAAGAAATTCCCTTTTCATCTCCTGAAGACATAGCAAAAAATAATAAAACTCTAATAGATTTAAAAAATAAAGTATATAGAGAAAAAACAAATCATTAACGGCAGTATCAAATCGAAAAAGATTTTCGATTATGAAAACAATACCATCGGCCCAAATATCATACGGCTGTAAGAACTTCTTTTTCTTTGATAAGATTGCTTTCGGCTGGCGCTGCTTTATAGGAAAAGATCGCAGCTCCTTAAATGATCCAATATCTTCCGGCATATCGGAAATTCTGAAAAAAAAATGGCAAAATATGCTCAGTAAAAGCTTAACCTTCTTAACCTTGAGTTTTTTATTTTTAATTTTATTTTTATAAAAATCTTTTAATGAAAATACTTTTTTAGTAATTGACGGTTATTGATGGTTGCTTTTTGACGTCGACTTAAAGAATTTTTTTTACCACTTCGATCCAACAAAAACAAATCTTCATCTGTGCATTTCATGCCACCTACAATAGCCTTTTTGAATAATAATGAAATCGAACAAATGCAAACAGCGGAAATGAATATAAAAGAAATGAATATAAAAGAAAGAAAATTGGATGAATTAAAACTGTAAAAAACAATGAGAAAAAAACTGTGAAAATTTTTTAAAAAAACAAGAAACAAATGAAACAAATCAAAAAAAAGTAAAGTAAAAAGACGCCCTCTTGCTCGTCAAAACATTTCGCAGTAAAAACCTCAACATCCAATCATTTCGCTTTCCTCCAGTGGCGTTTTTTCGTACGAAATTTTCTCATTATCTGCCCTTGCATAAGTCAAAATTGGATTAAAAAATTACAAAATCATAAATCAAGAAATCAAGAAACAAACATATATTTATTACATGGAATGCTTTCCGACTAAAATTGGAAAAATTTATTGCATCTAAGAGAAAAAGAAATAGAGTGGAATGATGAACGATAAGCGCTCACTGGATGTATGACGACTAGAGTCGGCGATGCCGCAAGGCACTGTGCTTATCATGTACGCAGCTGGATAACAAGCTTCAATACTGACCGCGCAGCTTTGCTCTTCCTCTCTTTCTGCTCCTGTAACTACCTTGACTAAGGCCAAATCCTTCACTACCTATCTGAAAGTTGGAGCCTTTATGAATGGTCACTTTCGCACGGTAAAAGACATACTGATTCCTCACAAGGGAGGCTGCATTGTAAATTACATATTTTAAAGCCTATGGAATCTGGGATGGTTGGCATTGCTATTTTAGGACCTATCTGATCTCCCCTTTAATTCCTTTTTCCTTTCTTTTATCCTTCCTATTCTTTCTAAATCTTGCTCTGTCTTCTGTTCTATCGCAATGCAGCCTTCTCGTTATTTCTTTTAGCACTCCACATTCCACAATCTCAAGGTGAAGTGCGACAAAACTGTATACCCTCTCACCAATAGGAACCCTCAAACAAAATCAACAAAAAAAAAACAACTATCCTAATCAACAAACTGATGGTAGAGTATTTCCAAGCAAAAACTCTGAGACTTCGGCAGCCGATATTTGAGAAAAGTCGCGGTTGGTTGTTAAGAAAAGTCAGTCGAAACACGTAACTAGTCTTTACGGGCAAATCGATTTGGATATGAACGTATGGCCGTAGAAGGATGGGCCTTCTTCTATTCATATGTGGATCAGTAACATTAGGATGAGAATTGCAGGGGCGTTGCCACTGGTCCTAAACTGGTTCATATAGTAGGAAGGTTAAGGTGTTATTTATTCATCATTTCATTCTTTCATTAGCTGGCACAGTTGCTGGTTTATTCTAAGCCCTTTCCACTGGCGATTAGGGCAAGATATTTCCAGACTTCTCGATCAGATGCAGTTCGTGAAAATAACAGAGGCCGCTTTTTTCTCCACCATATAAGCGCGTTTATCGTAAGGCGGCCTTCAAAATATTCAAAATATTCAATATGCATTCAAAATATTTTCCCTGACCACATTAGATAAGTCTTCATTGCTCTTCCTCGCTTTTGAACTTTGAAAGTTTAGGAATTGTATGCGTAAGTTCATGTGATGTACGGCTATGAACATGGCTTAACTAGTGCAGGCGACGATTTTTGACGGTATATGTATCATATATCTCTACACTTGGTGCAACTCTGATTGCAGCTGGCCTATATCTCGACTTTCGCCTGACTTCTGAGTATGAGAGTGAACTCGAGAAAGTGTGACGCTTTGATCGTTGATGAAGTTTTATAAATTTTCAGTGTCTGATGCGATTAAAAGCGTTTCATCTTAAAAGTTTCTGCTTTGATTTGAAGGGTAGTTTCTGTTTGTTAGCATCAATTCTCTCTGCATTGTCTGTTGCGGTTCCTCGCGGTAACTGTCAGCGAAAAGGACAACATTATCGGCAAATTATTTATATATATATATCTCTGGCAGGTGTTCATAACTCAGTCTGTCGTTGAAAATTGAAAGAAAGATGATGCAACATTGGTTCATATTTCGAAGTTTTGAAAGGTTCGCATTATATTTTGTTTTTGCAGTGATAACAGCATTTAGTAATGACCAGTAAGAATTGTTATTGTTAGCATTGTTCTTTCTTATCCTCTCTTTCTCGGTGGAATATTTATACGAAGTTATATTATTATTAAGTTATATTATAAGTTATATTACTAAGTTATATTATATTATTATTAACTTTTATAGTTCCCCATATACTCTGCGCTGAGTACGCCAATAAAATGTTTTGAATAAATAAAAGTTCAGTTATCTTCTCTAAAAACCTTTCATATTGCATAAATTGCCACAGCACTACCACATCCTAGCGTAAGCCCTTCTTGTTTAGGTTGAGTCCTTTTTCCACACATTGTCATGGGCTTACCCAATAGAAGCGTGGCAAAAATCTCCATGGGAACATCTAGCAAGCTGATTCTTCGATGTCATAGTACGTTTTCTTCTTTTTCTTTGTCTTAGAAATTGCCTTGTTCCATTCTTCACATTTTCTTCTGCCAAATATAATCTTTGTAAAAAATACGGCAGCATTCGAAGAGTTCTGTTTCGAAGATCATCTCTGCTGGTTTTATTAGTCCTAAACTTGTGAAATGCGGAAATTATTTTCTGCGCACTTGGTGTGTTTCGCATTTGCAATCGTATGGCTCCAAACACATTCCATTCAGTCATGTCTGAGATGTTGAATGGTCCATCGTTGTTAAATTCAGTTTCAAAGAATTCTAAATAGAGAGCGGAGAGTGATTTGTTGATTTTGATAGGATTTCCATCTTCATTTCAAGTCATTTAACTGATATAGTCATTTAACTGATACACACCATTTCTCAAACTCCGATTACTTTGCACCCGAGCTTCTATGTTGGAAAACATATTGGTTTTTGTCCCATCTCACCACTACGAATCTATGAAGCTGTTGATAGTTAACGTCTCCAAACCTGCGTCCTCTGGCAACATGATTAGTTTGTTTCTACCGAGAACCAGCTTGCCTTCCTCCAAGTCGTGTATTCTGGATTTGGCCGGCTTCTGGAAGTGAGAATTCAGCCAAGACCAGTGCCTACTGCAAATTCCCGAGGCGTTGCTGTTGCTAAAGCCCTTTAGGTTTGTCAGTACCTCAGCATGAAACTGCCCTTCTAATTTTTTAATTTGAGGCAGTCGAAAGATTTTAAGAATATTGTTTTGCGCACTACTAGTTCCATTTGGATTTTGGTATTATATAAACTTGATTTTGATTTTTTAAATATAATTCGGATTTTGCAGTTAATTCTAAAAAACTATTGTGTAACCTTATAATTCGAAAATTAATGTCTTCCAATGAACAGAAAAAACTTTATTACTTCATTGCATACTTAAATCATCTCCATTAAATAACAAACATAAATGAAATGTTCATTTCATATCACCGATAGGAAGCCAAAATTCTTTCCAAATATAGTAGGACCACAGTTCAACAATGCGATGAAGACCATTGAGAGAATATTTCATAGAAGGAAATTATTTGTTTATATTCCTCTTTTTAAAGTCATTAATCAAGTCTCGTCGCCGAGAAAAAAATGAATCAAGAGAAGAAAATGAATCAAGAAAAAAATGAATCAAGAGAATGAAGAGAAAAAATGAATCAAGCAAATAAATCAACAAAAGTTGAATTTTCATTTGTATATCACTGGTTGGGCCATGATTGTTGCATCACTTCGAATCAATAACTGTTCAAGATTATACTTTTCATTTAAAAGATTCGAATAGCGTTTCTGTAATTCTGTTTCACGGATCTCCTAAACAGTGCATTATTTCTTGAGTTACTTAATCCGAAATAAGCTCATCCATTTCCAGGAAACTCTGCCAAGTTTTAATAAAATCTATTTCTGTCCTAATATTCCCATACTCTGGAAATTTAATTATACCTTTGAAACTTTGTCCATGCCAAATGTCTTTTCCCTCACTCCCTTGATACTTAATCCTCCATACCCCTTCAAACCTTCCAGATTCCTCAACAGTTCGCTTCGCTGACAACTTCCGGACCTATTTTGGACCTTAAACACTCTTAAAATTCCGCCAAGTTCTCTCTCCATAAAATTGATTGTTATTGCTATTTTCCCAGTTTCATCAGTATTAAATATCGTCGCAGATCCTTGACAAGTTCTTCAGTATCTATCATCCTCTTATAATCCGAAACATCCTTGATCCTTTTTAATTCTAATACTTATACTTTTTTTTAAAATTAAACTCTTAAATATTTTGTTAAATCCATTAGACCCTTATCAAGTCCACTGTAATATTTTAATATAATAAATACATGAAATCCGTCGTATTTTTTTCGCTAGAACTCACTAACAATCCCTAAAAATCCGACAATCTACCTAAGCAATCTCGGCCTGCCGTAGTGAATTTCTTTGACATCCATCAAAATCCGCTATATTTCGTGAAAAACCTCTATCAAATTACCTCCTTGATGCCTATAAATCGCCATTTCTATCACAGAACTTTTTTGTTAAAACATAAGAAACATCATTTACAACCTCTTTTCTGCCTCTTTTAATGGTTACATCTAACCATTTCTGGCTAGCTCCGCTGATTATTAGTACGGTTAGAAATTTCACCATGGAGTTTGGCGATCATTAAATGGTGACAGAAGTACACCAGCACCACCCAGTATTTTTTAATGAATGGTTTATTTTTCTCGGGCCGAACACATGCTCAAAACGAATCCAAACAACATCATATCAGTCAGCCACCGCTTTTTTCCACTTTACCATTTTTAGACTCAGTTATTTCCGGGTAATACACTTAATACCTTTTTTTTGTTTATGGCCTGTAAAACTGCTACCCACTTCTGGTATAGATGCAATGACAAGTTACGAAATTGCGAAAGGTATGGTAAATCAGAGTGGTGACGGAGTATGGCAAAAGCTGAACCATGTTAAGCAAGAACTATAGAGATTTAAAGGGTAATCAAGGTGCTAAGTGAATATAAGGGAAAATGAGTCGGATGAAATGGGATATACGAGGGTGCGAAGATAATTTAACCATCTAAAAGACGTTTCTTTAATTAATTTGATTACTAGCGAAAAATTTGGATAAAAATGATTACTTGTGACCTAACTTCATCCACGAGTTTACTAAGACGTTTATGTATTGAAATATTTTCGTGCATTTCAAGTAATTCGAATGTGGCTTTTTCACGACTGCACGCTTCTATTTCGGATTGAGCTTCCTCGATTTTCTTTAACAGATTTTGCGCAATACTCTGAAAGAAATATTCCCTGATAAATTTGATGAAAAAATTTTATTTAAATTTTTAAAAAATAAAATTTAAAAAAATATTTTCGAAAACATTTCCCAGATAATCCACCTGATAGCCAGCTAAACGGATTTTCAGTCGCTTTTCCATTTTCGCTGTCTTCTTTGCTCTTATATTCATCCAATCACGGTATAACTGAAATACTAATAAATTAACGAAATAGCGGGTTAATATAAACCAATCTTTCTATCATACATTAGTTTTCCCACAATAATAGTCAAAGTTAGCATATAAAAAATTTTCTAAAATGTAAGAATGTAAATGTAAATGTAAAAACCAACATTAAATTTGGCGCAAAGTGCATCTATCTGATCTTTTTTGGGTAACACACCAAGTCGGGTAAACTTATTTTGAGTGAGAATTAACTCAGAAGAACACTGGTCAATTACACTCCACAGATTTGCATCCAGTACCACTTTTTCCTCCTCAATTAAATTTTAATAAATTTTTTTTAATCAAGAGAAATAGGTCTTACTTCATCAAGAATTTTTTTCCACATCTTTTTAACCGCTCGATTAAATATTTTTTTCAAAATTGAAATAAAATATCGAGTAAAAAAAAAGACTTACAGCCTTTATCTCATTATCAATTACAGAAGCCGCTGCAGAAAGGCTCGTTAAATTGAAATCATCAATGGTTTTACCATTGACATCGTGTTCCAAGATATTCAACATTTCAGCTTTTATTAAATCATCAGCCTGTATCATCTTTATTTATGTTTTAAAATAGGTGCAACAGTTTGTAAAATCTCCCAATATCTCACATTCAAATATACTGTCTTTAAAAAATATTAAAGTTTCAGCCTTAGTTGCATTTCCACATTTCATCACGACATATTTTTTCCAGTTTTGCCAAATATGATAAATAGTGCAATAAAAAATCCAAGGTGAAAATAGAAAAAACCTTATTATAATCAGTCTTTCCAACGATTGGTTTAAAGCTTTGCTCATTAATTTTTGTAGGTTTCGGTAAATTACGCTGCAATACTTTAGATTCCCTTTGCAGCGCTTGAGTTCGCCGCGATTCATTTTCCATTTCACTTAGGGCATCAACCTAAATAATAATGAGATAGCAGGGCAAGCTAGTAAAAAATATAAAAGATAAATGATGAGCTCACATCACTAGCATCTTCTATCCAATCACTTATTTCTTCTTGTGACAACTCAAGCTCTTCCTCCGGCATCATGATTTCGTAATCATTTCGTGGAGCAGGTAACGAACTAAGCGCTCTTTTTAGCTCACTGCTGCGTGTTTCATAATGCCTGAAAAATTGAAGACTGGAAAATTTTGAAAAAAAATGGTTTTCTATTCCTACTTAAGCATAAAGAATAATTCTGGTAACAAAACGAACTTCATAGGATTATTGATGCATAGTTGGTCTCTGAATGGAGTTGCTGACGCTTGCAATTCAGTTGGAGTTCCTTAAATAGATTTTTTTTTGGTTATATGACATGTGAAGCTGCAATTTACATGAAATGCACAAATCAAATCAGTCAATAAATCTCTAAAACCTTCAAATGAGGAGCGGGGAGTATCCATTACGGCGGATAAAACTATGTTCGGTGTAGAAATTTGACGACTTTGCGGAAGAGCAGATTGTAAATTAAGATCATGTAGTGGAGTATTTATTCCACCTTTTAGTGGAGTTTGAGCATTCTGCAGTGCTATTAAATTCTCGGCTTCCTGAACGATAATTATGATTTAAAAAATATCGCATAAATTTTCATTGATACACTGGTGCATAAAAATACGAAAGAAATGAAATGAAATATAAAGAAATAAACCTTCTGAAGAGCATCAGCATGTACAGAAGGAGTCCTTATTACACGAGTTGCCGCTGATTCTCTGAATGATGCTTGATAATCATGAAGTAACATACTGAAATTAAATTTTCATTAGCAATTTTTATTTCAATTAATACAGTTTTTTATTAATGAACACTTTAACCTAAAACTTTTTTACTTCATTTAAACCATAACTCGAGCACCTGGTTGGGTTATCATCCGAAAAATCGCGCACAGTATCACTCGCTCGTCCAATTTTTACAATTTCCTCCATCTCTTTATCAGTGATTTGCGGCTGAGGCAAAATTAATTTCGAACGTTTTTTTTCGTTTTTCCTTTCAAAAATAGATTCCGGATCCCCTTCTGCCCTAAATAAATATATAAATATTAAATATTAAAAAATTAGTACTCAATGAAATAATTCACATTTTCAAAATAAAAAATGTCTAGTACCAAATGCGTATCTACTGCGGAGCTGAAACGGGCAAACTTCATCGAAAAAGATTGTGAACGCATAGGTAGACCAGCAATATATGGACTTAGACGATGAAAAAAGGAATGGCTTCCATCACTGTCGACGATGGCATCAGACCGAGCCGCTTGGAAGCATCTCACCCTTGTAACCATATCCTTGTAGAAGAAGAAGAAGTACCAAATACAAATCAAAAAGAATACAAAATTAAAATCACCTTCGCCTTTTCAGCTTTTCTCTATCTTTTTTTCTTTCTTCATTTTCGATATCATCTCGTCGGTTTCCTTCAATTTCAGCACGCGTTTGTTTTTTAAATGACTTGTCTTTTTCAAACTTATCTTCAGCTGGGTCATAAAATCCGACTGGAACCGGTTTTTCGAACGGAATCTAAAATTATGTTGATTGACTTTAAACAAAAAATAATTTTTAAAACAGTGAAAAAATGAAGGACATATTAGCTAACATTATTTTCATCTCCTGGCATGATGCAAATTCTAATGATACTATTAGGAAGTAAAATCTCACCAGAGATGTTCCTTAAAAGATATTCCTTAGAAAGAGAAACAAAGGAATATATCAATTTCTCAACATATTCACAAAAGTTACTTCGGAGCTGTAATCAATATGCGTTGGATTTTTCCTATGGAATTTATGTGCTCCTGTTAAAATACCAGCTGCACGCAATTCGCGCCGTTTCTGAAGTGAAGCAAGGCGCCGAGCTTCCGATAATTGTTTTTCTCGCGCTTTGCGTTTAGCCTAAAATTAATACTGACTAATTTATATAATAATTAATAATTTATAATGGACAACTACTGGAAACCCAGTTGCAACACCTCAAATGGCTCTATAATAAAAGGGTTCGGTCGGTCTTGATTCGCATTATACCAGTGGTACATGCTATAAATATGCAACCAGGGTATAATAAAACGATCCCAAGGCTTAAGAATAAGATGTGCTATCTAGAGCTATGGTAACTTGAAATCAAGGAAAACTACACGCGCGGCGAGGTGTTGTACAGGGCTGTACTACAGGGATGCACGGCACTAGCTTTAGCTACGTGGAATGCTTACGGACCAAGCGATCACTATCCACACTCTTTCTAGATATTCTGCGGAGGCTAATTACGATGCGTCCATCTGTTGTCCCTGACATGATTGATTGCTCGAGCCATACAATTGCGAACTGCTAACAGAAGAGGAAAAAATTTGTTTATCTATAAAGCCAAGAGCTGATGTGGGGACTTAATTCTTCAAATGTTGTACGTCGTCCTTCATAACACAATTTCAACAACTATACTTTCTGGTATAGAAAAAAGAAATAAAACCAAATGACTGGAGGAAAGGAATTTTGTTCTCAATTCCTAAGAAAAATGACAAGTAATTATCGAGAAATCAGCCAAACAGATTTCTGCGCGAAAATTTTCGCTTGTCTCCTATTAAATAAACTTATGGCATTACGAGAGAGCAGATGCATCCTAAACAAGTGGATTTAAATTGGGCGATAATTATATTAACCAGATATTTTTGTTAAGAAGAATGCTTATCGTCATCGTCGCTTGAAACCCAGCGTCATCCGTTTTATCGATTTTGCAACTGCACAGCGCTTTGGAGGGTGATAGAAAGCGATGGTGTTCTAGAGAAGATCCTTCGACACATAAAAGCGTTTTATTAGCGTACATCTGTGGGGAAATGACAAACCCTTTTGAAATAAGAAATGGTATAAGAAATGGTCAAGACTATATTCTTTCCGTTGCAATACTCAACTGTGTGATAAACTGGGTTATGGACATCGCTTGTCGGTATTTTATAGATATACAAATTAGATGTTGTAGTCCTTTTTGCTGATATCTTGCTGACAGTTATGACGAAATGTAAATAATAATGCTAAACAATGTCTGCAGCGAGAATTGGATCAAGGTTAACGTAAATTAAAATCTTTTCGTTCTGTACAGAAGAAGCTGATAGACTACCTACTTCAATTCACTGCCGGATAAAGAAGTGCTAGGTTTTAAATATTTTAGATCCACTCTAATCCCAAGATGCCAAGCGAAAGACGAAATTAGAGCCCGAATAATGGTAAATGGAAAGACGAAATTAGAGCCCGAATAATGGTAGATAGGTGTTTTTCCAGTCGGCTTTATGGAATCGCAAAATTACCATAAAAACGGAAGACTGCAGAAACGGAAGATCTATACAGCTGCAATTTACTTAATCTTTTTATATGGCTGCAAGACATGGCCGATGACGATATTAAAAAGTTATTTACCTTTGACCACTCACCACAAATCAGCTTCGCCGAGTGGATAAATCATATGATTA
The DNA here is from genome assembly GCA_900625125.1 of Dracunculus medinensis. Lineage (NCBI taxonomy): Eukaryota > Metazoa > Nematoda > Chromadorea > Rhabditida > Dracunculidae > Dracunculus > Dracunculus medinensis. The sequence continues at coordinate 22,778 of UYYG01001230.1, read as the reverse complement.
TATCCAACTTCGTTCAAATATCAATATTATTACAAATTGTCGCCTTCGGTGCTTAGAGCTTAGTTGATATATAATTCGCTATTTGCTAAACTTTATGATGGGTGGTATCAAAAGTGGAGGAGGAGGCCAATCAAGACCTGGACCGATACGGTGAGAAAAGATTTTGAACGTATAGGTGGACCAGCAATATATGGACTTAGACGATGGAAAAAGGAATGGCTTCCATTACTGTCGACGATGGCATCAGACCGCACCACCTGGAAGCTCTTACCCTTATAGCTAGTGAAGTCAGCCTCACCAGTAATGGTGAGATCTGATAGGTGAAAAATTTCACTGTAGCCTACAACAAAAAATTAAAAAAACGAAATCTAATATTGAAAAACCTAGATACTGCCTAAAAATTCTCTGAAAAAAAAATAAGAGCTAATTTTCAAAGCATTTACGCATTTTTGTTAAATGTTTAGCAATTATAATTGTTAATATTGGTTATCTAAAAGCTTTTTGAAAAAAAAAAGTTGGATATATTCCAATAAACATTAACCTTTTTGCCTTGTGTGTTTGCAAGTCTAGCACGAGCTTCTGAAAGCATTTCTAACTCATCTTCATCCATATCTATTGGATCAGGTCGTGCTGGCTTAGTTTCGGGAGTGGGATCAATTTCACCCGGCTTCAATTTTTTCGCTTCGGTAATATCATCAGTTTCTGTTGACTGCTCAGCCTTTCTCTGAGCCTGAATCAAAGGGAATTTTCGCACTAAATATTCTAAATATTCTCGAAAAGTGAGGTTTTAAACATGCAATCACAGGCCAACCTCATTCAGCAAATGCTCATAACGTTCTAAACATTGCGCTGCAGTTCGTCCGACAATAGGTGCAATCGTACGCCACTGTGTTGGCATGAGTTTTGCGAGATGCAGTAATTTTTCATCTTCTGTCCGCGACCACTCAGTTTTCTTTATACCGGGATCTAACCACTCATACCAGCGAGCCTTAAAACTTTCAATAAAGAAACAGAAAAATGACTAGCAGCAAACCAGCACAAAATAATACATCTTGAAAATGAAAATAGACTATTATATTTTCAACATCTGAAATATGATGCTTTAAACGATGCAGAAGAAAGCGACTTCGCAAATTTTCTATTTTAGGCAAAAAATTGAGAACAAATATGTTTATTTCACAATTCAGACCTAACCGATTTATTTCCAAAAAAAATTTATTTAGCAAAGTCTCATTTATTTTATACCATTTCATACGTACTTTGCATTGCTTAGCAGATTTTCGATGTAACAGCGAAGCAATACGACTCCACTGGTTCTTGCCATATTTCATGACAGCCGCTTTGAGGATTTCATCCTAAATTGAACAAAATTGGCACAGATTGATATTTATTTAATTTAACACTAATTAAACAAAGCAGAAATCCCTGTGTTAAAAAGACTTTTTTTCAAGAGTCACTATTACTGGTTAAACCCGCTCCGCTGGCTTGACGCACTGGATAAATATGCCAGGGAGTTACAGGTGAGTTACCGACATCACCGGGATTTTAGGACAGGTTTACTCATGCAAAAATAAAAGAAAACCTCAGTATTGTGGCTCCGAATTGAGCAACAACCCACTAACCATTCTATCTCTTGCTAAAAAGATTTAGACAACAACAAACAAATGAAATGCGAAATTCGATTAACCATATGGGGTATTTATCTTATTTATTTATTTTATTTATTTTTTATTTAATTAATTGATAAAGAACAGCTAAAGAAACATGAGAGAGAAAAATGAAAAACTGAGAAGCCTGGAAACAAAAAGAACGTTAAACAACTAGCATAAATAATTCCACAAGAGAGTTAAATGAAAGTGCAAAAAAGATGTTAGCAATAATTTTTTTCGACGATCTCTCATTACCTTTGGTCAAATTCTGCCTAGCTTGCCAAGCCAAGCAAAATTTTGCTAGAGGGCCATTTTGCGAGAGAACTAAAGGTTTGCCCTTAGCACCACTCAGGCCTTTAAAAAACAAATTTATTGCTGTCGAGAGCAGAACTGCGTATCTGGCGCTATATAATCGAAGAAACAACCCACCCACTAAGCCATCCAAACTCTAATGATATTTCAAATAGAAATATGAATAAATAAAATAAACAGAAAACGAAAAAAAGGGCAAAAAAACATAAACAAAATAAAATGAAAAAATGCGGAAGCATGGAGCAAGAATTAATTCAAAGATTATCGTCTCAAGAATAATGGTGCTGTGCAAGTAATCCACTTGTAATTCTAATCCCTAGTAATTCCTTGGCAAGAAAATCTCATCGTACTAAACAGTCAACGAAACAAACCTAACCAGAACTAATGAGTTCTTGGCACTCCTTTGTGCTTTTTTTTTTCTGTTTAAATATCGGAAAACTAAAGAGTATACAGACAGAAAGAGAATAATGAGCAGATAAAGACAATAAAAACCAAAAAAATCTTAAATGCGTGAGGACAAAAAACATTCTAAAATTATAAAATATCCAACAAAAAAGGAACTTAATCTTTTAAAATATATAACAATCTTTAAAAAATGAGTTGGTTGTCAGTTTTCTGACGTATCGCCATAAACAAAATTTTTATAGCTTTTGCAATCGATGAGCTAAGCACTAAAGGAATCCAATAGATGAAAACAGTGCCAGTGACAAGAAACAAAATTTATGCTAAAATAAAATGGTGATGAACATCTTCGATCTGTTAGAAATGCATTCATAACTGCCAAAAATGAATTTTAATATTACTTTTTAAACAATGATTCCTTAGGAAAGTGCTGTCGCTCTCTCGTCAAACTATGTCAAATTAAAAGCGAATTAATGAATTCAATTAAATCTAATCAATTTAATAATAGATTTTTATAATTTTTTTTGGTTTAATTCTCATTTAAATCAAATATTAAAATTTTTTTCAGCCTAAAGCGAAGACATACCTCAGTATTGCGCCAAACTCCACCTTTTATAATAACTCGAACCATCCTTAAATCGCTGAATATTTATCTGAATATGGTTGTCCGAATGGATCAACCACATTCAAACATTCGTTTCAAAACCTTTCTTTAATTTAACAGCTAAATATAAACCCTATACCATTCATAACTTGTAAAACATAGTACAAAATATTAATAACTAACTTTTTATTACAGTGATGGTCCTTTTTCGGATTGGCTATAGCACTGGCAATTGCACACTGGTACCGCAAATGGATTTTCTTCAGTGAAAGTTTTTTTAAGACTGGACTAGCCATCCTGAGCTGCGACATCGCTTATTACCTGTGTACAGACAATAAAGTTGTTCTCGACTGGGTAAATTCGTAAAAGTAATTTGTTCAAAACAATTTGATTATTGAAAATTTAAACATGAACATGTCCAGTTTAATTATGTCTCTTAATTATATCCCTAGAAAAACCGACTGATACAACCACAAGAGAAATTCCCATCACCAATCGACCATTAACTATTTCTGCAACTGCTAAAATAAAACAAAAACTATTGACCGACACATCCTTTGAGGCCAAAAATCGGTCAGTCTATGACCAGCACAACAGTGACCAATTATCAACTTCTCAAGAAGCAAAAAATTGTGTTAAGCATAGGCATAAGCTTGGGACAAAGACTCTCATTGATATTCCAAGATTCAACAAGTGGATAAAGATAATTTGTACAACAGTGTCAGGTACTGAAAAATCATTACTTCCAAAAATAGATCGACACTCTCCGATATCCCACTCGCCCAAAATACATCTTTTGACGATATTCATAATTCGAAACAAATTAATAAAATTTATTTTATTTATTTATTTATTTTACACCACCATACCAGTAACGCTCATGGCGACACTTCTCACACGCTGGCTCAATTCATCTTTTTTGGATTCCTAAAAGTCTTTCAATCAAAAGAGCCATCAGTGCACGTTGTATGTTTCGCAAAAAACAGAATGCCAAACCATTCAGATTACCGGAGCTGTCCAATCTCACAAACTGCAGAATCTAACAGCTTCATCCATTCGCATCAATTAGGGTCGATCTTTCGATCGAATTGTAACCATAAACATTAAATCACAAATATTCACTGAAAAGAGATGGATCGTCTTGCCTTTCAACAAGAGCTAGTTACTTAGAGGTGGCCTTCAATTCATAGGCGGACATCCTTTTGTATATCCTTCGCGGATTCATAGTGAGATAAGAAAAACCCAAATCGATCCTAAGCGACAGCGCCACCAATTTTGAATTAGTGGTAAAACTAATGTCTTCCAGAGCGCCATGGCAGGACGAAATTTAAGAAAGATTAATCGCCATTGTTAAAAACCTCATGAGACGTTCAATCGGTAAAAAATTATTATGTGAAGGAAATTTACTAGAAATTGAAGACGTAGTTAACCTTTAAGACCTTTAATCTATTTAGGTGAAGACTCTAGTGATATCTTGCGATTTGATTTGATTCGGACATCCTCGAACGAGTTATTTCTGAGCATGAATTTTGGTCACACGCACGGCGAGCTTCAACGTGTTTCCAAATCTGAACTTATATCAGTTATATCAGTTAAATTATATCAGTTCGGTTCCGCCAAGCTCAAATTCTTCAAAAATCTCGCTACATTAATTCTTTAAGAAAAAGGTCGAACTGATTCCATCAACAACGAAAGGCAACAGCAGATCGCTTCCGCATTATTAATGAAATTGTTGTTAGCGACACTAACAAACAAAAAGGAAGCAGATTTAGTAATTATATTCGATCGCCTGCAACACATTCAATTTATAAAATCGTCTTTCTTTGAAAGGGCGGTATTAAATATTCGGTTTAAATTTTCATCCTCAAACTTGGGTAATTATACCTCAAATCAACAAAAAACGAGAAACCTCAAAAATTACAAAAATAAATATTAAAAGACTTTACAGAAAACAGGAAATCTTGGGATTAAAACCAATAAAAAATAAAAATTAATTCTCGGAAAAATAAATTGTTTGCTAGAAATAGAGCCCTAGCACCCTTACCATACAACTTAACTGAAATAAGAGTGGAGGATATTAAGAAGCCATCTGCCTTTAACCACTCTTATTTAAGGTACATTTTACGGGTCCTTCGAGCGGATAAAACACCACATGATCGCATCCACCCTCATTCAAATACCATCTGTATTAATAATGTTTTTACAGAGCGTCGTCTTCGCTGGTTAGGGCACGTTCTTCGTCGTCCACCACAGGAGTTGACACATATTTCATCACTTGCTAAATCCTGATGATTGGCGTCAAAAGCGAAGTGGGCCAATAAGACCTGGACTGATACGGTCAAAAAAGATTTTTAATGCATAGGTGGACCAGCAATATATGGACTTCGACTATGGAAAAAGGAATAGTTATTACTACTAGCGATGGCCTTACCCTTGTAGCCAGCGGAGCTAGTCCAGCCAGTAATGGTGAGAGCTATTAGAAGAAGAAGTTCCGGAGTATATTTCGTACATGGAAAGTGAAAGATCTTAGAAAGTGGCTGTCCATTCCGCAGGTATAACCTTTTTTATCTTGGCTATAATCCTTTTGGCAACATTATCAGCGCCTTCAGAAACTCCATGTTTTCCATTTCATAAAGTTAACTTTTAGTTTCCACAGATGGATCCATATACCTCAAACTAACTCCGGTTCAATTCTTCTTTCGAGCGCTGTGCCATCTGATGCAATCGTCGACAGTAATGGAAGCCATTCCTTTTTCCATCGTCCATATATTGTCCATATATTGCTGGTCCACCTATACATTCAAAATCTTTTCTGACCGTATCAGTCCAGGTCTTGATTGGCCCACTTCGCTTTTGACGCCAACCATCACACGGTTTAAAAAAGTAACGAAATATGCGTCAATTCCTATGATGGAAAACGTGCCCTAACTAGTTAAGGCGACGCTCTGTGATAACATTATTAATACAGGTGCTATTTCAGCAAAGGTGGAATCATGTGCGATTTTATCGGCTCGTAGAATATACCTTAGACATGAGTGGTCAAAGGCTAATTGCTCCTTAATATCTTCCACTCTCATTAGCCATGTTTCACAACCATATAACAAAATCGAGCGAATTGCAGCTTTAAAATCCTTCATTTCCATAGTGATTTCGCGACGGTTCCATAAAGATTTCATCAACCGAAAAAAACATATTTTTACGGATCTAGCTGTCGTTATCCGGATTACAATTTCATTCTTTTCTTTTCATTTGAAGTGGCAAATTTTCATCAAAAATAAAAATCAATGTTTATTTACAACAAAAATTTATAAAAAATAATACTGTTGATAATAATAAAATAAAAATAATTTTATAATACTGTTTTAATACTATTGAGGGTAATTTTTCAACCTTTTCAAGCCGTTCTTCGTTGAGATCAACCATTCAGTTCCAATCAATTAAGGAATCAGGTCCAGAGTTGCTCGGAGCAACACCTTGAAACTTAATTACATTCAACTAATTTCATCTAGCTAAAATAAAATTTTTCCTTTCAATTTCTTTGGGAAATCCCTATATTTTTCTAAAAAATGTTCTTTGCCTGTTCGATTTTGCACCGATTATTGATATCAATTGTTGTTTAAAACACCATTAATTAAGAAGGTCAAAGATCAAGAAAGATCCAATTAACCTCTTTTAACAAATGGAGGCTTGAGTATTATCTCTCTGAGGATAACCTGGCTTTGATTCTATTCATCAAAAATTTGCCAAAATCTTGGAAAATTCTAAAACAAAGCTTCTTATCTTCATCACTGCAATAGATTGTGGAATACTATGGGAAGAAATGGAAGGAAATAGCTTCCAACATTATATTCAATGTTGATCCAGCATTATCCGTAAAAAAACAAAAAGTGAAAATAAAAGTTTTATCTGCCACACACTATATTTTTTTTCTTTTTATTCGTGATCCAAGGAATTTAAATTTTCGGAAGCAGGGCCCTGCCGGCCTCAAAATACAGAAACCATTCTAAGAACTAATTTTGTATTGGTATAATAGATACAATAATTAAAGTATCAGATAGGCGATTTTGTTCAATATATTAGACTGTAAGCTGGTTTCAAATCGGGGCGCGGTTGCTGGCCAGATATTCACGCTAAGGAGGATGTTGGAACATCGCTTCAGATATTTGCAACCCAATGTCACGTGTTTCATCGACTTTGTGGCTGCCTTTGATTCAATTGATAGAGCGGCGCTTTGGAGGGTGATGGAACGAGACGCTGTTCCAGAGAAGATCATTCGACTCATAAAGGCATTTTATGAGCGCACGTCGGCGCAGATCTGTGTATATGGGGAGCTGACAAACTCCTTCGAAATAAGAACTGGTGCCCGTCTTTTCTCCTGTAATATTCAACTATACAAAAAACTGGATGATGGACATGGCTGTCGGCACTCAACAGGTATCGAAATCGTCCAGAGCATCGTATCGCTGATGATGTAGTCCTTATTGCTGATAGTTATGAAGTAATGCTGAATAACGTGTCAGAAACTGCAGCAAGAATAGGACTCAGAGTCAATGTACACAAAACGAAAATCTTTTCGTCTTATGTGCAAGAAGCTGATATATTTTTGTAAATTCATTGCCGTTCGAGGAAGTGCCCGATTTTAAAAACCTTGGGTCCACTCTAATACCAAATGGACAGGCAAAAGATGACATTACAACTTGGATCACGGCAGCTAGAAATGCGTTCTTCCTGCTGACGAAACCTTTATGGAGTCGTCGTGAAATCACCATAAAAATGAAAGTTCGCATTTATATAGCCGTGATCCGTTCGAGCTTGTTATATAGTTCTGAGACATGGCCAATTAAAGTGGAGGATATTAAGAAGTTATCTGCCTTTGACCAATTTTGTCTAAGGTACATATTATGGTTCCGTCGAGGGAATAAGATATCACATGATTGCATCCACCTTCGTTCAAATAGCACTTGCTATTAATAATGTTATCACAGAGCGTCGCCTTCGCTGGTTAGGGCACGTTCTCACGTTCTCCACCACAGGGGTTGATGTATATTTCGTTACTTGCAAAGCCGTATGGTGGTTGGCGTCAAAAGCGAGATGGACTATGATAAGGTCAGAAAAGATTTTGAACGTATAGGTGGACCAGCAATATATGGACTTAGACGATGGAAAAAGGAATGGCTTCTAATACTGCCGACGATGGCATCAGACCGCTCCGCTTGGAAGCGTCTTACCCTTGTAGCCGTTGGAGCCAGCCTAACCAGTAAAGGTGAGAGAGCTGATAGAAGAAGAAAAATTAAACATTTAGATTAATTACTGAATGAATGATAAATTATACAGTATGATAGAGATTATTATGGGGCTAAAGTAGCTATAAGTGGTTTAAATTGATATTAGAAATGTGTTGTAACAAAAGAAGCTTTGGAGAAAAGCCCTCAAAAAATATAGCATTTTGGGATTATCAAAGTTTTTCAGTACAGACTACAGCTTTTTTTTTGAGATTATGGGTTTAGATTATGACATTTCGAGGTCGCTGTATTTTTCTTAGAGTACGCATACTCACACACCAAGTAATAAATTCATTGTACAGATATGTTAATTAAGATATGTGGATAAGATTAAAATTTCTTGCTAAAAATAAGGCTTAAATTCCGAGTTTCAGTTACAATTATTACGAATAATGGACATTCAAAAACTCTGCAATATGAAACGGTACCGCTGCTACGTGAAAATTTAGCTATCTCGTCATTATATTAGGATAAGAAATTCGCGCTTTATATTTTTTTAGTGGTTACTACTGAAGCCACAGTTGTCGTGATAAAGTGTGAACAATTCCGCCAAATATTTTTATCGGGAGATTAACGTTTCATAAATCAGCTGGATTATCTGTTGATTTGATATGACCAAATATAAGGACGAAGATTTTACTGTATATGGAAATTTCTCTTGTGAACGATTCGGATAGTAAGATAGCCAATGGATGGCGATTTAAATTACAGTGTTGCAATACAGAGTTCGGCTGTTGATTCCAAAAGGCGTAAACTTGTCTTTAAAAAATCTGAATCCTACTGGCGAATGTAATTACTTCAAAAAATTTTCGATAAGTGGATTATAAATTTCTCCAAATAAAATTTAATTTCCTTTTTTCTTCCCACCACTAATGAAAAGTTATCAGTAAGAGATATAAACGGATTTAAAGTTATTAACATAATTTCCCTAGCCCATTGTTGATGGAGGTAGAATGGCTCAATGGGTTGTTACTAAATTCAGAGCGCCAATGTTGAGGATTTTATTCCGCGCAAGAGTAAACCTATTCAAAAATCCGGGTGATGCTGGCGACTCACTTTTACTTCTATCGCCAAGGGCATATTTGTCCAGTGTGACAAGCCAGCGGAGCGAGTTTAACCAGTAATGGTGAGGACCCTTAGAAAAAAAAAAGTCTATTGTTGATAGATCTACCTCGATGAAATGAGATTTTGACGGTCGGTGATCACGTATCGTTTTTATTCGTTTCATTCGCCGATTTACTCTTCTCATCTCTATATCACTAGAGAATACGCCTTTGGTCAGAATATGATCTATCCTCAATGAAGAGACAATCGACATGTCCCTCTGATCCAGCAGATTTCATATTGCAGAGTTGCAGAGTTTTTGAATGTTCATTATTCGTAATAATTGTAACTGAAACTCGGAATTTAAGCCTTATTTTTAGCAAGAAATTTTAATCTTATCCACATATCTTAATTAACATATCTGTACAATGAATTTATTACTTGGTGTGTGAGTATGCGTACTCTAAGAAAAATACAGCGACCTCGAAATGTCATAATCTAAACCCATAATCTCAAAAAAAAAGCTGTAGTCTGTACTGAAAAACTTTGATAATCCCAAAATTCGATCGCTACTTGTAAATGTACTACACACACATGCATATCCATCATATGCACAACTCTGCCTTTTTTCCATGTTAATGAAACATGAAGTAGCTGGAGGCTCATAGGTTCAAAGAAGGAGTGGGACATCGAAACGAATCCTCCTCTTGTACGAGACCAGCAATTTTCTAGTTGGAACTAGTTGGAGCAATTTTCTACGGAAATATTCGTCATCTTTCTCTTCTGGTTAACATGTTGACCTTCAACCAATTATTCAATTTAACGAGCCATTTAAGTTTTAATTTAAGTTTTCATGCGTAAGGCTATGGATAGAACGAGGCTGGTTGGAGACGGATCTAACGAGTCGTTCGTTATATAGGGCATTAATGGAATCTGCTCAATGGGACATTTTTTTATCGTCAAAAATTTTCCCATCTTTCTCGCTTTTCAAGGTCGTGTATATACGGTTATTTCTGAAATTTTTAGAAACCCTTTTCAGATAACTTTTAACCCGCTTCCAATTTCTTCTTTTAAACTACAGGTGAGTATACAGTTAATGGAAATTTTTTTGTTGTTTCTTTTTTTTGCAAAATGTCATTGATAAAAAATAAATTCAGCTTACGATAAATTTATCTATTATTGGCACCACTTTCTAGTGTTGTAGTTGTGCTCCGATTCGCTTCAAGCATCGTACGTTTCATTCACTGCTTCGACACAAGTAAACCTATCTTTAAAAAATCCCAGTGGTGCTGACGACCCATTTTGTACCAATGGTACTTTTGTCATGAAGTAACTAACTCCCTGCTAAAAATTTCTAACCACATCAACAGCCGGCGGTGCTAGCCATGCAGCACGCTAACGGCTGTTTTACTTAATTCAACCTCTGTAGTCATTTTTCGTAAATGACCTTTGACTTATCAGTGTTAGCATATCAATACCGTATCAAGAAAATTAAAGCAACCGCTTTTCCAATGCAAATCTAAAACGCTCAATCTTAATGAATTGTTCGTTAGCATTGGCTATCAAAAAAACAACTGCCCACTCCGTTCTCCCGCAACTTTACTCACCCTTCCACCCTTCCTCACAATTTCCTTTTCGCTAGACTGTTTATGGCAGATTTGAACGACGAATGTGAAAAGCTCACTCTAATTTTAGCACATCGTTCGTATTCGACACGATTCGCTAAAACCTTGATATAAAAAATTTGTGGAGAGAAATAGAGAAAAAAAGTAGGGAGTGAAGAGAGAGAGAATTTTGTATTGATTTTAAGAAAAGCGTTGACCATAAACGATGCGATTGATTAACGTTGTTCGCTATTTTTTCATTGTTTTTGTTTCTTCTGTTTATTTTTTAAGCGTTTTCGCTTGAATAAATTTCGGTTAATGCGGTGAAATTTCGCTGTTTGAGGTGATTTGGAGGGTTTATAGACGGTGTTTTTTCCAGATTTCCTGACGGTGGCGATGCGGACGTACGAAACAAAGAAAGACTGTCGTTGACTGTCGTTCGAATACACCCACTCGTCATTCCATCCATCCTGCTACCTGTCGAATCGCATTTGCGGAGATAATCGGCTGTTAGTGGCTCTTTCTTCACGGCTTTCTTTCTCAAAATTTGGTTCGGTTTAACAGTATAACGGTTAGCTCGGTAAAGGTTGACTGGTTGAAGAACATCTTGCTTAATGCCCAAAGGGCAAGCATCACTGATCAGTGGAAACGAGATCGGTCCTTTTGCCGGAGAGTCATAAAGGTGTAAGTGTAAGTTGCTGCCAGCACGATCCGAATTTCACTTTTAATAGTCCATTTATTCTGGTCAAGGAAAGAGAATCGAATTTTGATGGTTTGACCTTGGTCCAAGCCAATACTCGAGAGTCACTCCACTGTCATGCCTATCTCATTGGTGACTAATTGCAGCTGATTCATTGGCTGATTAAGTGGTCCAGTTAGGAATTGACACACTGGGTGAATGAATGTTTTTGGCCTTTGGAGTTTTGGGGTTTTAAATCATATGTGTGAGGTGGGCGCTCCTATTCGATAATTCGAGATGATTATAGATTGACGGTGGTAGGAAGTGAAATTAAAATTTTGTTGGTTATCCCAACAACCAACCCAAGATCATCAGTACCCACAGCTCGCCTGCCTCACTTTTGCTCTCCATTTTTCTCGGTTGCCATAGAGACATAGAATATATTATTTTCTCTTGTTTTATTCTGTTTAACCTTTTATCCATTTCATTTGTGCAAGCAGCGGTGACATACTGTGTCGGACTACCGTTAAATACCGTTCTTTAAAATATATAAATATATACACATATATATATATATATATAGGAGGGAGATTTTGCTAATTTAAGAAAAGTGGACTAATTGGTCATTGTGATTCATTGGTGATTCGGGTCATTTCGGGACAAGCGAATGGCATGAAACTCTTTTTTATTATAAAAAAATGGGTTAACCATGTGTTCATTTATGGTTACTTATGGTGATGATCTAGAAATAAATTCCTTTGAACATCCATGCAAAAGTTGTCTCTCTAATAGTGGAAAAAATTGATTAAAAAGTTTTTTTTGCTAAGGGAACTGGGAAAAGGTTTAATTTTTATTTACTTTCAGTATTTACCAGTTTTTATTATTGCAACTAAGTGAAAAAAAAGTGATTACGTTTACCAATGCTGATTATATCATTTGCATGAGTTATTTTCATTTTCTTGAAAAAAAGTAATTTTAAGGTTTGAAAGGCTGAATGGCTGATGGTGATGGTCTATTTGTACAGGGTTCAACAGCGATCACAAGAAGTGGTAGCCGTGGAAGAAGGCGTCAGACTGTCGCGCAGCATACCATGGGTATGGGTGTATGAAAATGAGAATATTTTTAAACATGGTTATGCGAGTAATTAATGCATAAGGTTTATCGGCATTTAACATTAAGTTTGAAATGTTGGAATAAGAGATTTAAAGAACTGGTTCTTTTTGGATATGGTTTTGTGGTATAGTACGGTCTTGCAGAAATATAAAAATGAAATGAAAAAGTCTAAAAAGTCTATCAGAGGTATGAAGTAAATCGTTGTTATTGCTTAGGCAGTAGCGGAACGACGATGAAAATAAAGAGGCAGTAAGCGGTACTGAAATAGTACACCTACTGAAAAAAGAGGTGTGAAAAAGGAAAAAACAACTCATGTACACTGTGTGTTTTACCAGAACATTGAAGAGTCTTTAGTTATTATGTAAAATGTGCATATTTCGTTTAAATATTTTGGGCTCATATTTGAAGTTTGTTGATGCATTTGCTGTGGAAAATGGGAATAGATCTTCAGTAAACTCTAATAACTGAGGAAAAACACGGTGGTTTCAAACTGAGAAATCTCATTATTTTTTATCGAGATAGAATGGCTCAGTGGGTTGTTGCTCATTTTTGAGCGCAGATGCTGAGGTCCTACTCTTCACAGGAGTAAATTTGTCCAAAAATCCGGGTGATGCTGGCGACTCACCTGTATTTCTATCGCTAAGGAACGCTCTGGCATATTTGTCCAGTGCGACAAGCCAGTAGGGCGAGTTTAACCAGTAATGGTGAGAACTCTTGAAAAAAAATTTTTTTAAACCAGCAAAGCCCCACTTATAACTGGTTTATGATAAACCATTAGCTTCAATCATTCTCGCTATCCCAATTATATTCTCACAAGCGTATCATATTGCGCAGTGTACTTTTGTCAATACGTCTAAATTATAAAAAGCAAGGGATATGGAGTAGAGAGCGCAGAGAACAAATGTAAAGGAACAGTTCGAAGCAGTGTCAGGGAATTTAATGAGTTTTGAGGGAATATCAGGGAATGTATCCTAGTCCGAAAGTTCGCGGAGATGGTCTGTCTGTTTACTAGCTACAATGCCGGCATACCTATTTAATTCTTATATATGTTTCTTATTGTTTTATTATATTTTCTTTTTCACAGTGCTGCGACGTCGAAGTAGTGGTCCCTCAGAACCGGCCGATCCATCTTCAGCCTCTACATATACCCCTGTCAGTTCTGTTTATCTTCAGCGTCAACCTCAATATGTACAGAGTTTCGTTTCGCATATGGAAAGCAAGTATCGATTTCTTGTATTTTTTAAATTTTTTTTAGTTTCCCTTTATTCTTGTTTTTATTCATGTAATATATCAATTTGAATCTTAATTCTTAATTTTAATAGTTCTTTTAGGCTTGAAAGAACTAGAAAAGTATTACGTCGGCCAATATCAGTGATACAAAATGATGAAGAAGGTGTTGCCACAAGTAGCTCTGCAGCTACGGCTGAAGTAAATCATTGTTCAGAAAAACTTGTCCTTAGACTAAACATTAGATCTCTAAATAGATATTTTTTAATCGCCAAATTTTTTACATTACAGTGGTTAAAAATTAAACCTTGTATACCTTTAGAAACTGGTATGAAATATTTAACAGTTTTTGAGATGTCAATGTTTCAGTTATTGTCAGAGGGCGTTTCGAGTAAAAGGTTGAGAGCAGATTCTCCACGAGACAGGTTGTAATTTTCAGTTTCTCATGAAAAAGTATTAGAAATAAGAATTTAAAAAAGAAGTAGAATTTAATGGTTGATCTAAAGATAGTGTAGCCTAAAATGCATATAAATCACTGGAAATTTCTTTTTATCTTCGTTTCTAAATAGGATGAAAGATTGCGTTTGTTTCATTTTTTGGCTTTTTGATGAACCATTTTTTATAGCCGCGTTACAAATGATGTTTTGATTGCGCCTTTGGATGGATCTTGTTCAATATATAAATTGCCTGATGAACTTTTAGTGAATGTATGTATTATTTTTATGTTCGAGAATTTCATAAAAATTTTTGTACATATTTTATATACATTATTTTTCAGGTATTTTCTTATCTTTGTGAAGTTGATCTCGTGAAATGTGCAATGGTATCTCGTCGATTCAATCAGTTATCAAATGATAATAGTGTTTGGTTAATTTCCAGATGTTTTATATTTTGCATTATCTTTTTCCAAGAGCTGAAATGGCCTTTAGTGTTTTAAGTATTTTTACTGATCTTGTGCTTCAGTTTTCTAAAATTCTTTTGTGGAGAAAAATTTTACTTTGAATTTTTGAGTTTTTATTGTCATATTGGTAATTTTAATATCGCTTAACGAGGCTTTTATTTAGGAAGATGCTATATCAGCGAGTATTTGAATATTCTGCTCCACTTTATCATCCTTCTCATGGAAGATTTATATTTCGTGAAGTAAATCGGTGGAAAGACTCGTCGAATCCTTGGAAAGATAGTTATTCCCAGTTGGTTGGTTTTTTTTTTATTTCTTTTGTTTTATTTCTTTTATTTTGTTACTTTTATTACACATTTATCAAATTAACATTATAATACGAGAAATGTTCAGTGTAGAGGAGTGCATGTTCGATTACGCACTAATCAAACTTATGGACAGAAAGGATTCTCTTCAGTGGAATTTGAAACAGTAGAAAAGGCTTTACTTTATCTTGAAAATAATCCGATGAGGGAGAAATTGATTATTCTTCATAGCGGGATATATTATCCGGATCCAGTTGTTATACAATCACCTATTCAAATTATTGGAGCAGGTAAAATTTATTTGATTTATTACATTTCTCACTTTTTGTTCCTGTTTTTGCTCGTCTTGAAGAAAAACTCTAGAGAGAATATGGAATTATAACCTTTTTCTTTTATTCCGTAATTGATAGGTGTTTCTATTTTATTGTCCTTTTGTCTTTCTTTGATTATCTTAGATTGCAGATATACCCACTAGTTTCGAAAAAATTTGGTTTAAATGACATTTATTCACTAATTATCGAACAAAATTTTGTTATTTACTTATCCGTTATTTTTTATTTTGTTTTATTAAATTTGTAATTATGCTTCGAAATGACGATACTTTTAAAAAGTTTTAATTCGGGAAACTTTCTTTTTTGTTTATTTTATCGGTGAATTTTTTATTTAGATATTAAAAAAATTTCCACAGTACGTTAAGTGCATTTGTGGTGAGAATATAAAAACATGTATCGCATTGCAGAATTGGTTGAAAAAACAAGATTTTTGTATGTCGTCTGTTTGTGTGGTCAGTGATTGGGTGGTCGGTTAGTTGACCTCATCAGTAAATCCTTTTATAAAATTTGGGGATATGAATCGAAAGTCTGGCGTTCCGTTTTTATGGTATTTAATTTGGTCATAATCATAAAATTCACCTGATTCTTTAATTTATTATGATTAAAGAAATTTCAGGTCCGTATCCAAATGATCCAACTAATGTTATAATCGTAAATAAGTCAGAAACAACTATATTGTATACAACGGGATCATCCGGTGCTTATCTTGGTTACATCACGGTACAATATGAACCGGACCAACCTAATTTAGGTGCATCTCACCAGCATCTATACTATGCCATCGCTATATCAGATGGTGCTTGTCCTACAATTGAGAAATGCTGTTTTTCCTCTTCTAGTCTTGGTGAGAACTTTTCTTTCTTTCATTGTCAGAGGATGAATATTTTTAGAAATAGGTTTTCACTTTCCAGAAACAGGTTTTTAGATAATTTTTATTTCAAAGCTTTTTAAAATTGATAATTTATCTAGAAATAGTTTTTATAACTTGTTTTCAGGCGGAGCTACTGTATGTGTCAAAAAAATTGGCACAAATCCTCGTTTTAAGCATTCGAAAGTTTGTAATTCAAATAACGTTGGCATTTACATAACAGATGGCGCTTTGGGTATGTTTGAAGATTGCGAAATTGCTCAAAATACACTGGCTGGAATTTGGGTAAAAAATCGCGCAAATCCTTTTTTTAAACGTTGCCACATTCATCATGGACGCGATGTTGGAGTTTTCACTTTCGAATATGGCATGGTTTGTTCCTTTCACTTTTTTTACTGTGTTTATTTGAAGGAACCGACACGTATTTTTAATTAAATTTGTTCAGCATCTCCATTTTTCATAAGATCTCAATGCTTATTTCAAGACCAAAAGTTTTTGCATTTTTTTCTGTTATTTTCATTAATTTTTTTCCAGTATGTTTACTATTTATTTGTATATCGATCTTTCTATCTTTATATATATTTTTGTATTGTTCACTGATGCAGTGAATTGATGCATTTCAGATAAATATTGTGAATATTAAAATGCAGGTTTAAATATCTTTTCATTTCCGCATAACTCATTTCCCCATCATTTCTGCAAAATTTGTATAAAATTTTAGGTATTCTATTCGTGCGAATTCTCTTATAAGCTACATTTTTTAAGGGTCATTTCGATCGATGCAATATTCACAGTAATCGCATTTCTGGTATTGAAGTCAAGAATCAAGCTAATCCTACAGTGTCTCGCTGTGAAATCCATCACGGTTTAACGGGTGGAATTTATGTGCATGAGAAAGGTATGTTCTGAAATTTTATAGCATATTGAGTTGTGCATTTGTTTTCTTTCAGGCTGACAAACTTGTCCTATCATCCTGATTTGCTGTGTGAGTGTTTACTGTTTTACTGTTCACTGGCTAAGAAGCTTAGCGATTCGCCATCATTTTATTACATTAACTTATGAGAACTTCGTGATCAGTATTATCAGTATTATTAGGTGTGTCGTCTATGCTTTTTGTGTTTTTATGTGTGGGTATTGCATATAAATAGTAAATTTTTCAAGCATGATTCTTGTTGATTTTAACTGTTCGGAAAATTTAGTGAGAATATATTTTTCTCGTCTTTCAGATGTTTCCTTTCCGGTTCTCATAACGGCTCTTCTAAATGTCCGTTTTTAGTGATGAAAGAAAATTCATTGAAAATAATGCACGTCATCATCATTTTTTTCGTTGCATAAAATGTATAAAGATATAGTGTTTGAAATTTAAGGGCGTGGTCAATTTCTGGAAAATCGTATATATAATAATGCATTTGCTGGCATATGGATAACGTCTCATTCCGATCCGACAGTACGTAAAAATGAAATATATAATGGCTCTCAAGGTGGTGTTTATATTTTTGGTGAAGGACGGGGTCTTATCGAACAAAATAACATTTATCAGAATAATCTGGCGGGCATCCAAATTCGAACTGGATCAGATCCAATTGTTCGCTGCAATAAAATTCACAACGGTCATCACGGAGGTATTTACGTGGTATGGTTTTAAATTCCTCGCGTTTGGTAGGTTTATTTTTAACCATTCGGTTCTCGTTAATGTTCTCGTTAAAGTAATGTTATAGTGGAAATAATTCTTAGAGAGTTGAATGGCCCAGTGGGTTGTTGTCATTTTTGAAGTGTCAATGCTGGACTTCTTTTCCAAACAGCAATAAATTCGCCTTTAAAAAATCCAGATAATAACGTTGGCTGGCCATCTGTACTTAAATTTATCTGACTAAGCACAACGAGTGCTCTTAGGAAAAAAATTAGGTCTTCGTGATTGTTTTTAAATTTGAATGTTTTGCATTTTGGTCTAGAAACATTGAGATGGTCGTGCCTGAGTGATATAAAAGCTTTTAATATTGATCCACTACTAGACGGCTTGACTTCTTATATGCTTTATTACTCTACAGGAGTGCCAGTGTCTTTTTTTCAATTTGCATTAAATTATTGATTTTTTCTGTATTAATGAAGTATAATTGAGTTTTTAAAATTAAAGCATTTACTGCTGAATAAAAGGTAAGGACAACTGTAAGCTTGAGTTGAATTTTTCTTTGGTTTTATGATTGGTTAGTGATACAGGTAGATCTTTGGGATGCGTTTAAGTATGCTTAAGGCAAGGCATGTCCTATGCATTTTTTTAAAATGTTCAGTTTAGTTAAGTTTAGCCTACATTTCTTGCGTTTCTAATAGAAATGGATTATATTTATTTTTAGCACGAAAAAGGGAAGGGCCTTATCGTAGAAAATGAGGTATTTGGAAATGCTCTAGCTGGGATTTGGGTAACCACAGGATCGTCACCAATTCTAAGAAAAAATCGCATACATTCTGGCAAGCAAGTACATTTTTCCTATCATTTTCTCATTAAAATTTCGCCTTTTCTATTCACAGTTTCTACAGATTGAAAAGTTTTCTAGGTTGGTGTATATTTTTATGACAATGGTCATGGCTTGTTAGAGGAAAACGATATTTTCAATCATTTGTACTCAGGTGTGCAAATTCGGTCAGTTTCATTTTTTGTTTTCATTCTTTTGGCTCTCATAGGAGCAGTAAGTGGATAATATTTAATACGAAAGATTATATTTAGTACGGGTTCCAATCCAAAAATCACACACAATAAAATTTGGGGTGGACAAAATGGTGGTATTCTTGTATACAATGGTGGCAAAGGTGTTCTGGAAGACAATGAAATATTCGATAATGCTATGGCTGGCGTATGGATCAAAACGGAAAGTAATCCGATATTACGGAGAAATAAAATCTACGGTGGTCGCGATGGTGGCGTGTGTATTTTTAACAAGGTGCTCACAAAATTTCGTCCAACATTTCTGAAGATGGTGTCTTAGAAAACGTATCCCATATAAAAGAAATTTTGTCTTTTCTAGGCTTCTTTTTTATTTTTGCAAGATCATTCTTAATTTAGTCTTTACAAAATTTCAGATAATTGTTTCTAATTCACTGAATCATGTCGCCACTCTTCAAACATTTTTGAAGTTTACCACTTTTTGCTTAATAATGTACTCTTTGTTTGTAAGAGTGTAAATTCGATTTCTATTTCCTACTTCTACTTCTTGCTTTTGTCCTTTCAATAGATGAGTTATAGGGTCGTGGCCTACTTGAAGACAATGAAATCTATAATAATGCGCAAGCTGGAGTCCTTATCTCTACTGAATCAAATCCGATTCTCCGTAATAATCGGATTTTTAAAGGTCGCGCAGCTGGCGTCGAGATAACAAACGGTGCAACAGCGACTTTAGAAAGCAATCAGATATTTCAAAATGAATTTGGAGGTATTATACGGCAATCTAGCAGTTAAATGTTGTTAACGGTTTGAATTGTTGATACTTAGCCGCTGTTCTTTAAGGCCTTTGTCTCGCCACAGACGTACGACCCGTTCTTCGAGAAAATGCTATTTTTGATAACCATAATGCTGTTGAGAAAGCTGTTAGCAGAGGGCACTGTCTTTTTAAAATCAGTTCTTGCACTTCATTTCCAATGCATGATTTCTACAGGTTTATTTTTAATTTGGTGTCAGAAACACATTCTTGTTAAAATTGAACTTCAGGGCGGAAAGTTATGAAAAAAACTTAAAAGATAGACCATGGGAAGTACTCAGAATCAAATAGTATTAAAAATTTTTTATGAAAATTATGAAAAGTATTTCAAGGTGTGTTACATGCAACACGACAGAACGTAATGCAATTTGTGTTAATTGTATTAAACACTGTCACAAGAACCATGATGTTGCTTTTGTGCGATATGATCGGTCAGTGAATTATGTGCAATGTTTATTTTTTTCGTTTTCTATACTTAATTTTTTTGTAAGGTTGGTGGCACTGCTTATTAACTTTCTCTATTGCCAATCAGTAAGGTTGAGAAAATTTGAAAGGTCGAAATCATCATTCCTTTGACAAATTTTCAATTATATGAAACAAAAGGAAAAGTTTCACTCTTCAGCTTTTAAGAGCATTTTTTTCAGATTCTTCTGTGATTGTGGTGCAGGGACTCTTGAAAGGCAGTGTTCTTTGCAACCGGAAACTCGAGATAATGATACGGTCTATGATTCAGCAACCCCAACTAATTCTGAAACCTCTTAAAATGTGTATTTCTTATTTTTTAATTATTTGTTTCAATGCATTCTCGTATGTTTATATATTTTTATATTTATATTTGCATATTATTTATTTATATTTCCGTTTCATATCTTATCATTTTTTATTTTTTTACGTATTTAAATATATTCATGTATATTTTAAGCTTGAATTTAATTTTTAATTTTCATATATATTCATTTGTTTAAATGTGTATTCACATATGTTTTTATTTATATTTATGCTTGTATTATGTATATTTCATTGCTGCAGTTCATTTTGTTATTTAATATAAAAAAATTTGCAGCATTAGATCTCCGTAATTTTGTCTTTGGACTTATTTGATTGAATTTCAACTTCTACGTCACGGTTGTAAATATTGAAAAACATTTATAAAATGCCGAAAATTTTGATAATTGGATAAATATTTGAAAACTCTGCTATATGCATGCAATTCATTAGTATCTTCTGGAAAGTGGATCTTCATTCGGTAATCCGGAACTGTCTTATGTTCTTTTGTGATAAAACATAATATTGAAAGAGAATAATAATGATCACAATTCATGTTGGCGCTAATTCATTTGTTGTGCTGTGATACTGTGTTAATGAGAATAGTGTGGTTAGCACGACCATTTGAAAGTTAAGAAAATCATTGTTCTTTGAATTAGGCGCATTAGATATTTAGTTTGCTAATGATAAACTATTTGTAAATCTATGAAGGGTTTATACTTATTCGCTTTTTTAAACATGAAGTAAATTAAAAACAAGGGAACTATGGAGGTCTCATCTGTGTGTGCCAGCAGTAAAAATCAAATTGTTTGCAGTATTTCATGTTACTAATTTATACAATTTTCTTAAAGCGAATAAAATTTATGCTTATCAATTCGACTTTTTTAATTAAAAAAAGCTTGCCATTTCACAATTAATGTCTAATCTTCTCGTGTCCGTTGATTTAATAGGATATAACATCTATATGATAATTCTTTTGATTCTATTTTACAAAATAAGTTGTTGGTGGTCACTAATAACTAAATTCTATGACTTGGCTATATAGTGGACTTATTAAGCGATCGGACTCCACTGTCTAAGCGATTTGTTCCAAACTAGTATCAGTATGTTTCCTACTCATGTCAGGAATAGAGTTAATTCTATCGGCTTTTTATTTGTATTTATTTATATGTATCGCCGGAATTGCATTAGACATTCTGTTTCGTTCTGTATCGTAAAATTAGACATTCTGTATCGTAAAATTTGCTTGCTCAAAAGTGCAGTGAGCATCAACAAAAGCCGATCTTCTTTAGTAGCTCGCAAGATTAGACCTTTTCAGGCTTTGTTGAATACAAGAGTGAGATAATTTCAACCGTTTTGATCAGATGCCATATATAAAAGTAACAGAAGCCATCTCCTTTTACAGCCACTGAGCCCATATAATATCTGCTGGTAGCTTATAGGCTCGAAATCTTTCTTGATCGTACCAATTCAAGTGGGATTTTCGCGTTTTTGACACCATCCATCGCACATTTAGCGAGATAAACGTCAGTTTCTGTTATGGTAAACTTTTGTCTTTTGCTTAATTACTCCACTTTTTATTAAACTTTCTAATATTCTTACAACTGTGGATAATATTTCGGTTGTTTTCGATTTTCATTTCAGGATATAAAGCAAGAAGTCTTCTAGAATATTGAATTTAAAAACAGGTCGGAAATTTTTATTAGAATGTATGAAGCATTTATTTGTGATGTATTAGAAGAGTACAATGCAATTTTATTCATTTATACACCACAAATCAGTTTCTGGTCTCATCACTTTAGTCCTATTGTGCTCGATCCACTGGATCTTCTTCTTCTAACAGCTCTGACCATTACTGGTTAGGTTGAATCCGTTCCGCTGGCTACAAAGATAAGATTACCGAGCTGTTCGGTCCGACGCCAACGCTAATGATAATAGAATCCATTCCTTTTTTCACCGTTTAAGTCCATATATCGCTGGTCCACTTATACGTTCAAATCTTCAAGATCTTCCCTAATCGGTCCAGGTTTTGATTGGTTCCCACTGTTTTTGATACCATCCATCATAGGATTTAGCAAGTAACCAAATATTTGATAATTTCTGTGGTGGGCGACGAATAACGTGCAGCTAAGTCGACACTTTGTAATGATATCATTAATATGAGTAGTATAAGTGAAGATGGATGCAATCAAATGAGATTTTATCAGCTTGGAGGACCCAT
>UYYG01000147.1:0-69562 GCA_900625125.1 Dracunculus medinensis | reverse complement strand
AATCGGATTCGTTAGAGGCCATCATATGGGAGGCTAATTCTACATCTTGGTCAACACTGCTCTGAAAAGCGTCGATAAGATTGAGGAGTTTTAATTTTTTCGCCTTCGAGGTCGCAAATTCGTAATAAATAGGAAAATCGGAGCATGGATTCATCATTCTCAGGGGGATCTCTAATGCTCAGACTATCCAATCTGTTTTGAGAGGAGATTATGTTCCTCTTTATAATGGTCTGCTTTTCATTTTTACAGAAATAGAAATATGATCGAAATGCAACGATATGTAGAAGAACCCAGTAAATGCAACGAATAAAAATTATGACGTGAATTAAATATGAAAATTTAGTTGAACAAGTTAGATGGTAACAATATTTGAAACCAAGCATTGTCGTAGGAAGTGCTGGATTTGTCCTTGATTGGAATTGAATGATTCGCCGTTAGGCAGCGACGGCACAAAAATTGAAAATAAGACGGCGATGATAAAATTGATTTGGGTTATTGATTTACCCACATAATTAAAATTTTATTTTTAGAATCAAAGACTGATTCGAATCCAAAATATCAATAGCCACTGTGGTTCTGGAGTCCTACGCACCATGTAAAAAATAATAGATAAAAATAAATAAAAATAATAGAATAAATGTTTGCAGCGTAATGATGCTCGCCTGCCACGCGTTAACATTTTAGAAATTAGAAAAACATTTGATCTGGCTGCTTTATCAGGGCAAGAGTATTAGCATTATAAGAGTATAAGAGTATTAACATTGCTCACAACACGTATTAATAAAGATTTTATTCCTCACCTCAAAATTGAGTAATTAAACCACTGATAAGAAGAAACAATATTCGCTACAAATTAAATCCAAAGACTCAAACGACCAAAGACTATTTCAGAAACAAGAAATGAATAAATAATATAAGGGTAATATAAGGGATTTTTTCCAACAAAAATCTAAAATATTTGGATATAACCGCTTGCGTCTCTTGATTGCTCCACAGTTTTTTTTTAAGAGTCCTCACCATTACTGGTTAAACTCGCTCCACTGGCTTGTCACATTGAGCAATATACCAGGGAATCTCTCGGCGATAGAAGTATAGGTGAATCGCCAGCATTACCCGGGTTTTTGGACAGGTTTACTCCTGCGGTGAAGCGAATCTCAGCATTGGCGCTTCCAATCAAGCAACAACCCATTTTATCCACAATAAAAAAAGAACAATTTTCTTGAGAAGAGTATAAGAGTATAAAGAGTAAATTGACATTACTGGTTTATTGACATATGTAAATGGAATAAGTGATGAATTCATTAAGTTAATGGAAGGTTCCTTTTGGGAGGTGCATAAGGGGCATCAGCACCAACATTTTTAATGGCAGCTCAAGGCTATTCTATTTCTTTTCGGGCGAATGTCTACAATGTGGTTTACATGAAGTAAAAAGGGAAGGTCATTCCAGATTTATTCTGGCTTCCATGTCGAAAATTTATTCATTCGCATTGTTCATACGAATCATCATATCAGATCTTCATATGAATTTATGCCTATTTTTCGCTGAAAATCTCCTTGCTAAATCGTTAAAACCGAATGAGAATTTGATGAGTGCTTTCAATATTTTTTTAAGGACATGGCCATTATGTAAAATAGTCTATTTATAAGAAAATGAATAAGACATCCGAGTGTTCATATTGTTGTTCATATTGTTTTATGGAATGTCTAGATCCAGGATCTCCTTTCATCACCAGGGGTAGAACCCAGGTGATGTTAGCGGCTTGCACTTTTATTTCCAAATGGCATCCTGGCAAAAATTTATCATATTAATTGGTAGACCAAACTAAAGCAGAAATGGTGCTATCTCTCGTTTTCAATCATGAAAAAAAGGGGCTGAATGATTTATGTATTCGCATGTTTTGCTCATGTATTGCTCTGAGATTTTAAAAAATCGCCGTGATAATTGAAAAAAGTGCCAATTCATCATCTACAAAAAGTGCAAACTTTTAAGAGGCTTCCAAGGTTTCCCCTCTGAAAATATTTCTAATCAGCCATTCAAAATTCATTAATTTTTTATGCTTTTTATTTATAATTCTTTTAGTCCACTTCGTAAATTTGAATTTGGCTTCATGTCTATGAAGATTATTTCAAAAGACGCTATTATACTTTCTAATGTTATGAACCAAAGCGTTTTAAAATGAAAAGACTTTTAGATTATTTAAATTATCTAATTTAGAGTCAAAAATCCAAGTTAGCCTTGTTTTTCAACTCCATTTACTATATAGCAAAAATTTTCATTACTTTTTTTCTCCTCGACAAGAAAGATTTAAAGTGAAAATCTTGGTGATGCTATGTAATCATCTGTATGAATCTTCTGATTCCAAGTGATTGCTTGGCGAGAATATTTCATTAATAGGCAGCCAAGTTAAAAATGGTCGGTACTATTAGAAACAGAATATGAAAATTTTCTCTTATTATTTAAATTATTTTTTGTAAAATTAATTTGTTATTGGGAAAAGATAAAGCAATTTTTTCAATTTATAATTTAAAATTTTAATAAAAATTTTTTTTGCTGTTCCAGTCTAAAAGTGGAAGAAAATTATTGGTGTAATGAATAAAAAAAATTCTTTTATTTTTTATGCTATTTATTATAAAAATGAAAAAAAATGGGCAACATAAACCTAGTGGGAGATTTGACGTTTTTATGAAACTGTTGAATCAATCTGGTCCGATATAAGTAAGTGCAGTTCTCAAGGCTCCTGTAAGTAAAATTTTTTGTTTTTCATTCTAGGAAAAAATTGCTTATAAATATGCATACTGCCAAAAAGCAATAAGATCAATAAGCCAGATTGTGAAACGAGAGATATTTTCTTATAAAAATGGAGTAAAGAGTCAAGATCAATTTTTTTTCAGCGAATTTCTAATGCGTTCCAGTTGAAAATCCTAAGTAATGTATTTTTGTCACTGAAATTAGAGCAAATACCAAAATGTTGGTGATTTTTCCAGAAATCTTGAAATCTTTCATAAATTCAGAAAACGGAAAAGCACATCGCTATTTTTCACAGAACTGTGTTTAGCCAGCTTACTTAAATGCAAAAAACTATTTGAAAAAAATAAAATGTGAGCTTTCCTTAATTTATGATTCATTTCGAATGCTGGTGCTATTTAAAAGATGCATGAAAAGTCGGTTTTTACCTTGAAGACGTGTGTGTTTAATTCATGGCCAATTTCACAAAAAATGCAAAAAATCTGTTAGTATTTATCTAAAAGTTTTTGGCGTAAATTTTCTTTTTCTATAATTATCGTTTCGCAAATTTTAACATCATTTCAGCAATTTACACGGATTTTTACATCTTATTTTAAAAAAATAAATTGTCTCTAAAATCTCTAAAATCAACGTCCATATTTTCCTTTCTCCTGGAGGAACTCCCAGAATTCTTTTTAATGACCATGCTCCATCTGCAGGCCACTAGTTATACTCTTCATTAAAATGACGACGTTATTGATAGATTTTATAGAATTTTTTTCTTACTTTATTGTAAAGACTCATTGCTCTTTTTTCTGAATTTCTGAATTCTGGAATTCTGAACTTAATTTGCGGTGCAACTGAGAATATTTATTCATTAATCACAACTTATATCTGATTTTTTCTTACTTCACGGAATCCCTACCTAAAATTAAGTCTTCCCCAAGAGTCCAAGAATGGACTAAAATTTTTCTTCAGGAAAAATGTTTTAGAATTTTATTTTGCTGCGTGAATAGTAATAGAAATTTCACAAATATTTTTAAATAAAAAGCCATTCGAAGAATTTAAGATTATTACTTTTAAATGTATTGTAAAAATTGAATTTAGCTAATCGAACTTTCTTAAAAATCGCTAAAAAACCTATATATTAAAAGACTTAAAATACTGTTGGATATTCCAGAAGTGCATGAGAAGTATTGTCCAGTTGCGCAGCATCATCTAAGAATATGAATTTTAGGTAAAAATGGTGTCTCCAGCACTGCTCAGATTTAACTATTAAGTGAATTGTACTCAGATATTCAAAAAAAGCAACCCTACTGCTTGACCACCTTGCTCAATGAAGAATGTTATAATTTGATTCAGTCATTAGATTGAAACTTTTTTCGAAAAATGAAGCCAATGAGCCAAAAATCTTTTTTTTCTTAATCAGCAATTTAATTAAACATTATTAATTTTTACTTTATTAAAGAATCTTTTTTTACACTCTATAATTGTTGTATGTACAAATAATGACATTAAATTAAGGGCTCTTTTTGAAAAAAAAATATTTTAATCAAAATAGCTTTAGACAAAAAAGGCATCATTATCGTCATAATTGATTTAACCATTGGTGACTGCATGGCACCAACTTTACCATTCAGTAAAATTTAGAAATTTTATAAATCTGTCCTCTGTTTAGAATTTCTGAAATAATTTTCATTTTTTGAACAATTAGGTTTGATCTTGAGCGGTTATATTGCTATTCCGCTGCAAATCTGCAAATTTTTTCGGAATATTTCTAGAAAACTATATAAAACTACGAGCTAAATTTTTTTTCTTTTTTTCTAAATTTAAAAACAAAGAATTGATATAAATAAATAAATGTGCATATAAAATATACATATATATATATAAAATTTATAATATTATAAAATAATAATGTCTGCCTTTGACAGGAGTAATCTTTCATCAAAATCCGGGTGGTTGCTGGGGACTCACTGGCAACTCTATCCCCAAGTGACTCTATGGTGAAAGGGTCAGATATTCTTGATACGGTGTCCTCGTCTTCCCATTCGCATGATACTCCCAGTCCGGTGGTACATGCGATAACTATACAATCCGGGCGTAAAGCGATCCCAGGGCCAATAAATAAAATATGCTAGCAAGCCAGAGTAATTGCTCGAAACCTGTTAGGTATTATCTGTAACAGCGTGGAAGGCTTATAGATATTGCAAGTCAAGCAATCACACACCCTTTCTAAATATCGTGCGGATGTCGCTTGCTTGTCACAGTTCTGCATTCCTCACTTCGGGTCTCGATTGATTACTAATCCTGGCTTGGACCAGAGGTATTGGTTATATCATTTTGGTGCTTTGGATAACTCGGGACGAAATGGCTTAGCAATTGTCATTTCTGAAAAGGCCCATTCAGCTTTGATTGAGTGGTAAGCGGTATGGATCGTATGGCCTATGCCCAGCTTTAAAAGTAAGTTCTGCAATATCTCGGTCGTCAGTGACTATGCTCCAACTTTTTCAGCAGATGACCGTGATAAAGATAAGTTCTATGCGGAACTTCAAAGTCTCTACCGAAACATGACATGGTCATATTGGGGGGAGACTGGAATCCGTGCATAAGTCATTACACCGCTGCAGTGACCTTTGCAATTGGCAACACCGATGCGCCAATGGCAAACGCTTTCTTCGTTATACCGAAGACCATGAACTCTTTATTACTTGCTTTCGGCTTCACAGAAGACATCTAGTCACGTGGAATTCCCCGGATAACCAACACTTCCACCAGATCGATTACATCTTAGTCAGTCGTCGTCTGGAAGAATTCTGCACTAATCGTTCCTGTCGCTGTGCTGAAATTGGCAATATTCATGGGTCTGACCGTGTTATGGTTCGAGCCAAGATCCGCATAAAATTGACAACTCGCAGAAAACAGCATCTCCCAAGACCTTTCAACAATCTCAAACTAAAAAATTCGGGGACAGTGAACGCATTTCAAACCGAATTAATAGCTTCTCAATGATACAAATATCAATGATTTTTCTGGAATGGCAAATGAATACTGGTCCAAAATAAAGGAATGTCTCCGAAAGTCAACCATTTTCACACTTGTACATACTGGTAGGAAGTGCACTAGTTGGGTATCGGGAGTAACTGTACAACTGTCTGAAAAAGATATCAAACCACGAATGTGAGGTGAAGCTGACTGCCCGATGTTTCGAAGATTTGCAGCGAAAGAAGTAAAGCAGCGGGGCAAAAATCACTATTGGAGTGAATTAATTTTGAGAATGGAGACGGCGACACGATTAGGCGATAATAAGAAACAATTCCGCTTTCTTCATAAAGCAACTACGACTCGCGGAACCATCAGTGAAATGGTAAGTGACAGCAATGGCTTGCTGATCACGAGTATTAAGGACTGCATCATAGGAAGGAAAAAATTCTTTGAGACCAAACATGACCATAAAGTGTGCCTGATATAACTGACACGTTCGGCGAAACACGCTTGCAATTGCAAGCCTCCAACAGAAGAAGGGATAATTTTCGCTATCCATTAACTTAAGATTCCGGGAGAAGATCGTCTTCAGGCTTCGGGCTGAATTATTCCAATCCATCGACCTTTGTAACGCAACGAATGTATTCTTTAGTATTGAAGAAAAGAAATATTACCAGATGATGGGAGCAAAGCAATTCTGCTCCCAATTCTCAAGAAAGGTTATTGGATATACTGCGACAATTATCGAGGAATTAGCCTACTAGGCGAAAAATTTTTTCCCTGTTACTCAATAGACTTATGGAAGTATGGAATGCGTCCTAATCAAGCTGGACTCAGGCCGAGACGCGGTTGTGCTAACCAGATATTCACGTTAGGAAGGGTGTTGGAACATTGCTTCAGATATATGCAACCCACTGTCACGTGTTCCATCGACTTTGCGGCTGCCTTTGATTCAATTGATAGAGCGCTTTGGAGGGTATGGAATGTGACGGTGTTCCAGAGAGGATCATTCTACTCATAAGGCATTTTATGAGCGTACGTCGGTACAGGTTTATGTATATGGGAAACTGACGGACTCCTTCGAAATAAGAACTGGTGTCCGTCAAGATTTTGTCTAATAGATACCGCTTGTCGGCATTCAAGAAGTGTCCAAATCAGTCCAGAGCTGATGATGTAGTCCTTTTTGTTGACAGTTATGACGAAATGCAAATAATGCTAAATAACGTGTCAAAAACTGCGGCAAGAATCGGACCCAGGTCAATGTAAATAAAACGAAAGTGTCTTTTCATCTTATCTGCAAGAAGCTAATAAAATGCCTTTTTTTATAAATTCTTTCCCGGTTGAGGAAGTGCGCGATTTTAAATACCTTGGGTGCACTATAATACCAAATGGCCAGGCAAAGGATGAAATCGTAATCCGGATAGCGACAGCTAGAAATGCTTTCTTCCGGTTGACGAAACCCTTATGGAGCCATCGTGAAATTACCATAAAAGCGAAAGTCCGCACCTACATAGCCGTGATTCATTCGATCTTGCTATATAGCTCTGCTCTATATGGCCAATGAGAGTGGAGGATATTAAGAAGTTATCTGCTTTTAACCATTCTTCTCTAGGGTACATTTTATGGATCCATCAAGCGGATGAAATATTACATAATCGCATCCATCTTTGTTCACATACCATTTGCATTAATAATGTTATCGCAGAGCGTCGTCTTCGCTGGTTAGGCCACGTTCTCCATCGTTCACCACAGGAGTTGACGCATATTTGCTAAATCCTGTGATGGGTGCCGTCAAAAGCGCGGTGGGCCAATTAAGACCTGGACTGATACTGTCAGGAAAGATTTTGAGCGTATAGGTGGACCAGCAATATACGGACCTAGACGATGGAAAAAGGAATGGCTTCCATTGCTATCGACGATGACACCAGATTACGCCTCTTAGAAGCCCCTTCTAGCCGTTAGAGTCAGCCTAACTAGTAATGGTGAGAGCTGTTAGAAAATGACATAAATCTAGAGGGATCAGTTCCAATGGTCTATGTGATTGTTCAACATATTCATATTGCGTAACCGTAACATAATTGTACTCATCATGCAAACCATTTTAATTCATCGAATTACATTTTTTTTATAAATCTTTTTTGCAAAGACAACTTGCATTGATTCAATTTTTCATCTTCATATGCTCTCAAATAAGTGATTCCATGTTATTAAAGGATTTTTGCATTATTTTTAACGCAGTAAAACTTAATAATTTTATAAATCGGTCAATCTTAGCTGCTTATCATTCAGAATAGTAATTTATGCAAATCTTATTAAAATCTTATAAGTTGATTTAAGAATATGATTTACAGATGAAAAGCTTCAGCAATTAACAGGTTAATTAATGAAAAACCCAAATTATTGCCAATTAAATTGAAATTTCCTTTAATTCTTAGCAGATGTGAGAAACCTAGAATATCACAAGAAGTGAGTTAATTTTTTTCATATCCACTTTGCTATTTATTTTCTATTTTCTATAGCTCATACAGCTTATATGGTGATCCTGTAAAATTGAGATATTGAGAAAAAATAGTGCAAATCAGACTCCTCATGCAATTCTTAAAATGATTTTTCTATATGAATTAACATACCGAAATGCTGGTAATTCTAATTTTTGTTTCCTATGTTACCTTTGGCAAAATCATCTCATCCTACTTATGGTCAGTTGAAAAAGTCTAACTAAAATCCATGGGTGCTAACTATTTACTTTTTCTTACTTATTAATCACTGTATATAAATTAGCTTTAAGTTTGTCCTCATCTTCTTTCATAGTTTATTCTAATTTTTTCCAAGTTCAATCCAAAATATTCTTATCTTCATTCATTAACTGTGGTCAATAAATGGACTCGATATTCACTTAACATCAAAAAAATTTCATTACCTGATTATCTAATGTATTGAATTTATAAATCAAACTCAAATATCTCTTTTATTTGAAATATTTGTTGTTTCTACTTCAGTACTGTTCTATAATATTATTTTAAAAACGCCATTTCAGCACATTATTTCCAGTATTTTACAACGAAAAAAAAATCACAGTTTTTTTAAATGATTATATTCCAATTTTTACTTTTATCTTTGTCTTAATCATCATAGTTTCATTTTCAAAAAAACTTGATTCTATCAGTAAAGGGCTCTTTGTCCCTTTATATCTTTTTTTTTTCTCTAAACTTTTTTCCATTTTTAAATACCATAATACCGATTTTTTCAATGATTAGCTAATTGTTTTTTTATAATTATATATAATTATTTATTATAATTTTATATTTCAAGAATTGTGTTACTGTTTTTTTTTCTCTTTTTTTTACTATTTAGCGTAAATTTTTTATTTTTAAATCTATTTTTTATTTAAAAATTGTTTTTTCCAAAAATTATCGCCGTTAGGATTTTGCACTTGTGGTATGATTTACATTCGTCTTTTTCGTTAATGAATGTTTTGATAAAATAATGAATATTTATTAAGATGGAAACAAATTTCATTTGATAAAATAAGAAAGAAAGAAACTGGTATCACTGTAAGAACATGTTTAGCTGGAACCGAGGTTTTGTCGTTTTTCATTGTTTTAATATTGGTTAATATCGATCCTCTAAAATTATTTAGTTACCTATAATCTAGATTCTCTCATTCTTTCAATATTGAGTGGTAGTTCCATCAAAAAAATCCAGAGCACGTAATCATAATTCATGACTGTCCAAAAAGCTGACCTTAATACTTTGGATTTTAGGGAAATAATAAAATGTTGCTAAATTGAATTCCTAAATTTATTTGCGAAAAACATCTTTATCAAAGAAGACTGACTGATAAAATAAAAAAAAGCGAAATAAAACGGTAATAAGATTTAAAACAAGAAAGTAAGATAGTAAGAATAATGAACAGCTTTCATAAAACAATTTTTTTACAACTTTTACATAAGAATTCATTAAGTTCAATTAAGTAATAAAAAGCCGAGTTCTAGAGTGATTGATATCCTTTCCAAACATTGTATGATTTTTTCTGCTTAAATTGAAATTTCTTTTGCCTAAAATAATGACAGATGCCCATTCCCCAAACAGTTCAAATCTTTTTTGTTTTTAAGCTGAACAAAATGCTATCAAAACATTGCCAACCACCAAAAAGAAAGAGGAAGAGAAGAAATTCCTTGGAAGACTTTCGTATAAGCTCGACTATGATTTCGATAAAAGTTCGGTCAGTTTTTAAATAACAACCGAATTTCACATCTTTCAGAGTTAATTTAAAAAATTAGATAACCAGTCAGATAAAAATATATGATAAAAGCAAAGCATAGATAGTTTTTCGCAGTTATGTATGACCGCTTAAAAATTGTTGAGGCTTAGGCTTAGGATATCAATAATATCAATAATCAAATATTTATAATCAAATGTTTCAAAAATAATAAAAAGCCCATCCCGTATTAGCATGAATATTTTTTTCAAATAGTTCTCAAATCTGATTCACGAATCTCTGGAAGTCCCATCCCAGCATTAATATTTTTATATTAATAATAATATTTAATATTATTTTCATACTAATATGCCCAGGATAGTCGAGGTTAAGTAGCTCAGATTATCGCGTTTGGAGGTAAGAGCTTCTGTCCCTGATAGAAAAAAATATGTCATTAAAAAAATCGGCCTTGGCGATCCAGTTTTGTTTGACGCCATGCCAAAAATTTCTAACCCTACTAATAACCAGATATGCTGTTCTTAATTCTTAATAATTGCTTTTCATTTTCCTTAAGCCATTAAAGAAATTTGAATACTCTGGTAAAATAGTATTATTCTTTTCATACAATTTTTCTTGTTTTGAAAAATGTAATAAATGTAATTCTTAAAAAATATTCATGTTAATACGGGATGGGCTTTGGGATGAATAATTCTACTTATGGGCGGTGTAAAATATATTTTAAAAAATTTTTACTTGAATTATCTTTGGATTTGATTCGGAATATTGATTATGCGTGGTTAACTGTAGTTCTGCAGTTCATTTCACCAGATCTGCATGTTGATCTATCAAATATTAATTTACTGTAAAATACTTATTAGCTGCTTATATTGTATTTCAATCCAATAAAATCTTTTCTTAATTTTTTTTTCTCGCTGAATCAAAAGTAGATTGATCCCATTTTAGTGCCTTTTTCAGTTCTTTAGTTTCATTTCTTACAGCTATCTGTAGCCATTATACAAGCAGAAGATCTTCCTGCAATGGATCTCGGTGGTACATCTGACCCTTATGTGAAACTTTTCCTTATGCCTGACAAAAAGAAAAAGTTCCAAACCAAAGTCCAACGAAAATCACTTAATCCAGTCTTTAACGAGACCTTCATTTTCAAGGTTATTTTGCATAATGGATTTCTAACTTTTTAAAATAATCGGCAAATTGATTAAGTTTGTAGTCTTGTAAGTTGTAAGTCTCCTATTCGCATAATGTAATTTTGGAATTCCTCTTATTTTTTATAAAAAATTCAGTGATTTCCCAATAGTTTGGCCGTTCATGGGGTCATAGCACAATGGGCTACAGAGATATTTTTGAATGTATCGCCAAGTATTACATGTTCATTTAGAACAATGCGTTCAAAACTAACTGAAGATTTGCATCAGTTGTAAATCAATGATTTTTAGGTCCCTTATAATGAAATCAGTGGACAAACTTTGATCCTAAATGTTTTCGATTTTGATCGATTTGGCAAACATGACCAGGTAATTTAAAAAATAATTGCAAGCTTCGATCGTATCCGCAATTTAATGGCTTTAAGCATACAAATTCATTCTAGAAATTTTTCAATAGTAGTAGTTTTTATTGGATTTTTCGATGAATTAATGGAGATGCCATCGAATTTCATAGTCCATCAGTAATTTAACTTAGCCTTCTAAAGATAAACTTAAAAATTTATGATTAAAAATTTTCTCAATTTTTTTATATTTTTTGCAAAGAAAATTACAATTCATGTTGTATTTGTATGACTTTTAAATAATTAACTATAAACTGAATAATGAACTCAAAAATGAAACCAGTCCAATTAGAATTAAATTTGAAGATTGGTCAAATTTCAATACCTTTGGGAAAAGTTGATTTGGCGGCAACGATAGAGCGCTGCGACCTCATTGAATCGCCACCGGTATATATTTTAAATATATATTTTTTGAAATAATATATCTGAATTAGGTTTGCAGCTTGAATAAGATCGCTTAAACTGTATAATTGCTCTAACTTACATCGATAAAATTTTAAACTTTAAACTGAGGAATTTTTAATCGTCATAAATAAAAATAGAGATCATTATTTTCGTGGCCTATTTGTATTCATTTGCTCAATTTTTGTTTGATGTTTGATTGAATCTTTGAAAGAATTATAAGGTAATTGTTATAGAAAAATTACTTTCGATTAAATCAGCAAGGAAGTTAAAGTCTAACAGATAAAATGAATGCTTTTAAATTGAAATATTGGACCTTCATTCAGATTTTTATAGGAAAACAGGTTGGGAGAAGTATGTTTAGCGTTGCGGTATGTTCCAAATAAAAACAAATTAACGGTTGTGGTTATGGAATGTAAGAACCTCAAAAAGATGGATGTTCTGGGACTTTCAGGTGGTTCTTCAGTTCATTATCATTATCAAAAAGTTGGTAAGACTATCACCAAAAAAATATCCGTTTAAGGAATTTTCGACTCAGACTAAATTATGATGATTTGCTTTCATCGCCAAGTGACTTTCCGGTAAAAATTTCTCACCATACTAATAGCCAGCAAAGCAAGCATAACAATTAGCAATATTAGCGCCAATCACTAACTTACACTTAACGTGTTCGCTTTCATTAATTTGTAATGGAATGCTGAAATTTCATCTCTAATGTTTAGAAAAATTATAGAATGCTGGAAACGTGAACATTAACCATTACAGTAGCTAAATAAATCGTCATAAAGTAAGCCCCATTAAAATAGTTCCTTTTTTAATGATATTTTTTGTATTTCTTGCAGATCCCTACGTGAAAATTTACCTTATGATGCAAAACAAGCGGTTGGAAAAGAAAAAAACAACAATAAAGATGAAAACACTTAATCCCTATTATAATGAGTCATTCAGTTTTGATGTTAGTCCCGAAAAAGTGCAGGTAATTGCCATCAAAAATATTAGTTTTGCTTATTCTTTGACAGCATATATATGGATATTGTGACGTCTTGGTAATGAAAATAAGGAAAAACAAGCAAGGTGCAAAATAGTTATTTTTTAAGAATTTATTGCTACGAAAATTAATAACTATTTAACTTCATTTTTATTTTTTCATATTTCCTAACATCTCCATCTTAATTAATCCTAAAAACCTCGTTTTTGTTGTCAGCGCTTGCTTTTTCTTCTATTTCTACGATTCCTACCATTTCCATTTTAAATGTTTCAGAGGCTTCGCTTTTGTTATCAGTGCTTGCCTTTTGATGGCTTTACTTATCATTATCAGGTGTTTTGCCAAGAAGTCATTTAGAGATGAAAATGTAGATGGTTTTCATACATTATCTGGATTTTATTTTTAATGGGAGATATAATCAAGAAGATATCGGTGTTTGCAATTTTTTTCAAACTATTGAATTAATTAATGCAAACACATGGAAAAAAAAACATGATAAAGATTATTATAAAGTATTGAAAAAGTAGGATTTTATTAAGGAACATGATGTTTATCAATGATCAAGATGCTTTCTTCAATTTTCTTCCGTGTAAATTATCATTTAATAAGGTTTTCGTGAAAATCTGTGCATATAAAATTGTTTATAAAGTTTTCAGCGCGTTCATTTACAAATAACAGTATCGGATTACGACAGAGTCGGTTCTAATGAACGAATCGGGCAAGTAATTATTGGGCACAATGCGAGTGGTGTTGCATTAAAGCAGTGGAATGATATGTTAGCCACCCCTCGAAGATCAGTTGCTCAGTGGCATATCTTGGAACCATTCAATGATGATTAAATCTTTTCGTTTAATTTTTCGTTTTTTTTTCATTTTAATTTCCTATTTGCTCTTTGGTAACGAAAAATTTTTTTTTTCCCGGGATAAGCTTGTGTTTTCTTTTCGTAGTGAGACTTTGTTTGAACTGTTGCTTAAGAAAATTGGAAAATGGGAATTTTATATCTCATAGTGAACTAGTCAACATACATAAATTTAATGGAAAAATTCAGTCGAAGCATTATTTCCTAAAATTTTTGGAATTTTTTCAATATTAGAAAAAGAAAAGAGATGAGATGGATAAAAGGAAATCTTCTTTATGAGAATTCAATTTTCTATTTTTTCTAAGGTATTAGGGATTCTTTTGCTAAACGTTTAAACGTTTCTAAAACGACTCTAAAACGTTTCTCCAGTTTCTTTTTTTTCATATTTTCTTCATGCATTGCTGCATCCAAATTATTACTCTTCTTAATTATCGCTACTAAAAACTGGTATGATTCGCTCAACTGATGGTATCTGATGATATTAAAGAGTTTAATTTTTCATGTCGAGGATGATTTTTGGACGAATTAAATCCTTATTCAGGACAAAGATTTTGATAATTATTTTAGAAATTCAATAAAATTAAAATTCAATAAAATTTAATGTACCAAACTTTAAGAGAAAATATATCATTTTTTAAGCGGAAAAAGTTTTAAAATGTATAATTCCTGGATTTGTCCTGTGTTTCACGCACTTATTGTATTAGTTCTTATTATTTTCTCAGTTACACTATTATAACTTTGAAAGAGGTAAGAGTTATGTGAAAGATTAAGGGAAAAATATTTTTTCTTCCAGTTTGCTGAGGAATTTATTTCGAAATAGTAGCAGAAGATAATTAATAATCGAATCAAACCTAATTTGTTATACTTAATTTATTTACCACTTTATCCCATTATATTTCAAGAATCTGTGGAATCCCACTAATATCAACCTATTTCATATTTTTTTTTTCCTTTTGCATTCAAGTATGGCGATTAAATGATGTGGTTATTTGATTAAATCGGCAAAACAGATGAACTGCAACAGTAAAAAGTGGAAAAATCACAGAAAGAATCAAATATTGGCATTGCCTTTGTAGGACAATTCACCGAGCAGCGAACTTAAAACTACTTGCGGTTAGTCAAAGTCAAAAATCAGGATTGGAAGTGAAATCAACTTTACAGGGGCAATTCTAACGAAAATAATAATTTCGGAAATCAGAATACATTAAATCAGAATACATAAATGAGTAAAACACAAAATAGTTTGGTCCGGTTTATGAGCTTGTTTTTTACTTCGAAATTGTTTTGTGAATGGACTGAAGAATGGCGTATAAAGAAAGATATGTTTTTAGAACTCAAAGGAGTTCTTTATTTGATTAAATTATTGTTTGAAAAAAATTTCATATTAAGAGAGTTTTCCAGTATTTCAAATGCGGTCTTAAGGATTTATTGAAAATAGAACTGTGGAAACATTTTTTGGCTAGTAATTACTCTACTGTATCTCGCACTTCATTAAATTAGGAACATGATAGTGGTTCAAATTCATATTGAACGCTAAGGGTTCCACTCTTGCCAGCGATGAGCAACCT
Source organism: Dracunculus medinensis (assembly GCA_900625125.1). Taxonomy (NCBI): domain Eukaryota; kingdom Metazoa; phylum Nematoda; class Chromadorea; order Rhabditida; family Dracunculidae; genus Dracunculus; species Dracunculus medinensis. The sequence continues at coordinate 54,273 of UYYG01000147.1, read as the reverse complement.
ATCATTTAAAGTATAAGAAATTAAACTTTTTGTCGAAAGTAATTCCCTGGTTAAAATTTCCGATTCTTACAGCCAATGAGCCAGAAATAATGAGCGCTAAACCCTTATATTTCACTGATGATTCAAGTTGCAAAAAGTCATCTCTCCACTTATGTGGCAATGATAATCTGCAAAGTTTTGCAGAATTATATAAGACGATGTTTTTCTAAGACGATTTCTGTTTCAGATGTATTTAATTTTTTTATTTTTGTCCAGCAACATATTTAACACTTATTACTGCTTTACCTACTATTTTCGGCAGACAAATAATATAGAAAATATAAAAAATTGGCGCGATACGATTCCATGTGAAAATGATCGAATTTTTTTCAATGAACGAAGAACTGTCGTAACAATATTAAGTAATTCGCTAGCTGTCAGTTCGATTGATTTTCCAAAAAATGGAATCTTTTTTCTAGCAAATAATGCCATTATTGGTTCCAAAGGTACATGGCAGTGTTCGCAGAAAGTCGAACGCCAAGGTAATTTTTTTAAGTCCAATCAAATTTTCAAAGCTAATATTTGAATTTGAATTTTGTCCACCTATTGTGCTGAATGTCGGATGCTTCGAAGAATTGCAACGAAGCAATAGGAAACTTGGAAGTCAGCCTTCAAAGGCAACTATAACCCGAGGAACGATCAGTAAAATGATATAGTGCTGGTGTGCCTGTTAAAGCCATGAAAGATCATTTCATAAGGCAGAAGGAATTCTTTGATGCCAAAATTATTCTCGATATAGCTCAATATAGTTTATAGAATTGCTCATCTTGAATTGCTCAAGCCATATATTTGCAACTGTGAAGCGCCAGAAGAATAAGAAATAATCTCTGTCATCCATAAGCTTTAAGCCAATAAAACACCGGAAGAAGACGGTCTTCGAGCTGAATTCTTCAAACGCTGATCATCGTCCTTCATAACATACCTTCAGCAAATGCATTCTCTGGTATAAAAGAAGAAAGTAATACCAGATAATTGGAGCAAAGTAATTCTGCTCAAAATTCCTAAGTTTGCAAGGCATATTGTGGCAATTATAGAAGAATCAACATACTAGACGTGTCAGCAAAAGTTTTTGTTTCCCATCTGCTGAATAGACGTATAACAATACGAACACGTTGTGCCTTAACTAAGCTCATTTAGACCAGAATACAGACTTATGTGCTGATCGGATTTTCACGTTAAGAAGGGTATTGGAGCATCGCGCCCACTGTTACTTGTTTCATTGATTTTGCTTTTGATTCAAGAGCAGCGCTTTCAAAAATGATGGAATATAACGCTCCAGAGATCTTTCGTCAATGTAAATAAAACGAAAATATTTTCGTTTTATGTGCAAGAAGCTGATAAAATGCCTCTTTTTATAAATTCATTGCCGCTTGAAGAAGTGCTGGATTTTAAATACTTTGCACATTAATTCTAATCCCAAGCGGCCAACCAAAAGAACAAATTACAAGTCAGATAGGTAGAAATGACTCCCGGTTAGCTTTATGACTCGCAGCGAAATCACTATAAAAACGAAAGTTCGCACTTATATAACTGTTCGCTCAATCTTGCTATATGGCTGCGAGAACCAATGAAAGTGGAGGATGTTAAGAAATTATCTGCCTTTGACCACTCATGTTTAAAATATATTTTAGGGGCTATTCGATGAGCCGATAAAATCCCAAGTGATTGCATCCATCTTCACTCTATTTGTATTCACAGTACCATCTCATAACGTGGTGTTTACTGGTTAAGTATTTCGCCACTCACCACAGGAGTTGACGCATATTGGGTCACTTGCTAAACCCAGTGACTGCTGGCATCAAAAGCAAGATGGGCCAATTAAGATCCAGACTGATATAGTCAGGAAAGATTTTGACGTGTAGGTAGGCCGATTACTCTAATAGTGGAAAAAAGGAATCGCTTCTATTACTGTTAGCGATGGCGAACAATTTGGATAGGTCTTAACCTTACAACCAGCACAGCCAACCAAACCAGTAATGATGAGAGCTATTAGAACAAATATTATGGAATATCATCAACGATCGAATGGCTTACGCTCGTTTTAAAAGCAGGTTCTACGATGTCTTGGTGTAAATATTTGTATTTTATTGTGTAAATGATCTTGGTAAGGAGAGAATCTATGCAGACACCAATCTTCTAGCAGCATCTTTCTCCAAAAACGGTTTATTTTTGGTAACTGGTAGGCATGGTGTTGGGGCCAGTGTACTAATGAAGGGCGCTTCCCAGTGTTTTTTGGAGGAGTATAGGCATTTTGCTTTCTGCTTTTTTTTAGCACCACAGAAGAAATGAGATAACTCAAATGCTTAATTCTATTAAAACCCATGCAGAAGATGAAAAATTTAGCATGAAACTCTTCAATTCATCAACATTCGAATCAGACTGACCACATTTAGCCAGTTATCGCTAAAAAGTTCTTTATTAGATAGCCTCTCATATAAGATCCGAAATTGATAAAATACACTGTCCAAACCATATTATGGCTTGAAAACCAAAGTTCGAATTAAACTGATGAGGTGTACAAACAGTGTATTCCAAAATATATAGAAAATTAAAAGCTTTATGGAAAGGAAACAAACTCCGACCTATTAAAGTACCTTAAAAGCTTTAATATCACTGGCAGCTTTGGAACGAGGACTACTGGACCCATTAAAGCCGTTACCCTCTGAAGGTCGAATAAATCTGCTCTAGAACACAACCAATCATCGCAGGTAAATCCACTGATAAACGGTTATGGTTTGGACAGTGTTGGGTGTCGGATGAAGTAGTTCAATCGCCCCAAAAAAGCTGCCAGAGCATAGATTTCAAAGGCCCTAATTATAATTCCATAAACTCACAGATCTTTTCGTCCTTTCCATGCGTGCGATCATTTCCATTCTGTTCTCTCTGACAAAAGTAGTTGAATTCGGACGGTGGCGGGAATAGCACTTGTAAACAATATTCGCATGAGATTCTTTGATGAAAGTGGAATCAGCTCAATCAGTAATGCCGAGCGCTGATAAGGTTGAGAATAATATGAGTTGTAAAATGCACGATCCCCATGAAATCAAGTAATTGGAGTGGAAGATATCACCAGGAAGCTGCTTACTTCCGGTCACTTCTCCTAAAGTACATCCTACAAACTCAACAAGTGGACAGACTCTCAAATGTTTTCACATCCGTCTTCACACGATTACCATCTAAATTTAAATCACCACAAAGCATCTCTGCAATGTTCGTAATCCATTAAAGGAATAGTCATGATCTCAAAAGTGAGGAAAATAAAGAGTTGAAATGGCGGAAAAAATTTTGAACGCATGAATGACCTCTCAATTTAGGGGGGAGGGGGGAGGAAGGGCGGCTTAGACGATAGAAAAAAGAATGAGAAAATAGAAAAAAAGAATGGTTTATTTAATTAATTTCACGCATGGCATCAGATGGTTTGGAAATTTCTTTCGTTCATAATAAGTAGAGCCAGCTACAACAGAAATATTTCTTAGAAAAAAAAGAAATATCCACTTAGTCGTTCAAATTGCAAGTTTCACTCTTATTTTCTGACACTGCTTTGACAGTTTCAGATGTTTATTTTGTTGACACTGGTCCGAGAAGTTTTTTCAATGGATCCAATTGGTGGTTGCCCCCAATGGGACAAAATAATCCAGTTTTACATGCAGCACGAATACCGTCGAATGAGGTACCAGAAAATCGGGTCGCTTTAGAACAAAGTCATGTCAAGGGACATAAAAACTCTCTAAGAATGTGGATACTTCTTGTCATTTTGACTTATATTAAATATGTATTTCATGGCTTATCTTTGATTTTTAGGATATTGCTGTTATGGATGCTGACAATGCTGGCCAAATGCTTGTCGAGACTAGTGGATCAATCAAATCCTTAGAATTCTCAAACCAAGTTAGCTATATTAATATCCATTATTTTACAAAAATGGCCTAAGAACATATTCATTTTATTTTATCTGGCTTCCAAAATAAGATAAGGAAAGATGTCTGGCCAAACGGCGAATTCAAAAAGCCACTTTTATGGTCGTCCACTCCTTTGGGTTCCACCTAGTTGGTTTTCTTTCATTGAGCTGTATGTGAACTTTTTTCTTTCATAATTACATTAGCATTAGCATTCACATTAGCATTTGTCTAGTTTCCTTTATGGGTGCCATCGTTTTCTCCTTATTATTCTAACAGCTCTTATCATTACTGGTTAGGCTGGCTCCAGCAGCTATAAGGGCAAGATGCTTCCAAGTGGTGTGGTCTGATGCCATCGTCAACAGTAATAAAAACCATTCCTTTTTCCATCGTCTAATTCCATATATTGTTGGCCCATCTATATGTTTAAAATCTTTTCTGACCCTTTCAGTCCAGGTCTTGATTGGCCCACCTCGTTTTTGATGCGTCATAGGGCTTCATCCGTCATAGGGCTTAGCAATAACGAAATATACGTCAACTCCTGTGGTGGATGAGGAAGAACGTGCCCTAACTTGCGAACGCGACGCTCTGTGATAACATTATTAAGGCAAGTGGTATCTGAAGGTGGATGCGATCTGAGATATTTTATCCTCTCGACCCGCCATTAAAATATACTTAGGCAAGAGTGGTCAAAGGTTGATAATTTCTTAATATCCTCAATTCTCATTGGCCATATAGCAAGATCGAAAGAATCAGGTCTATATAGATGCGGCCTTTCGTTTTCATGTTGATTTCGCAACGGCTCTATAAAGGTTTTATCAACAGGAAGAACCATTTCTAGCTGCCGTGATCCGGGTTATAATATCGTCTTTTGTCTGGCCATTTGGTATTAGAGTGGATCCAAAGTATTTAAAATCGCGCACTTCCTCAACCGGCAATGAATTTATAAAAAGAGGCATTTTATCAGCTTCTTGCAGATAAGACGAAAAGGCTTTCGTTTTATGTACGCTGACTTGAGTCCGATTCTCGTTGCAGTCACTGGCACGTTATTTAGCATTATTTGTATTTCGTCATAACTGTCAGCAAAAAGGACTACATCATCAGTATATTCAAGGTCTGTAATAGGACACTCTGGACTGATTTGGACACCTCTTGAATGCCGACAAGCGGTGTCTATTAGACAGAACCTTGACGGACGCCAGTTCTTATTTCGAAGGAATCTGTTCCCCATATGCACAGATTTTGCCGACGTACGCTCATAAAATGCCTTTATGAGTCGAATGATCCTCTCTGGAACACTCTCTGGAACCGTCGTGTTCCATCATCCTCCAAAGCACCGCTCTATCAATTGAAAATCGATGAAACACGTGACAGTTGGTTGCAAATATTTGATGCGATGTTCATCGTTTTTATAATATTTGAATCCCTTTTGCTGATTCGTTATATTGTATGCACTGAACTGGTTGAAAAATGCCTTTTCAACCAGTCCTTCATCAATTAGTCTTTGATTGATCGATTGATCTTAATTGCAAACTGATGGTTCAAATCCTGTTTTCAGTTTTATACTATAATAGCACTTTGCATTCGCTGTTTAGCAGCAATAACGATCAAGCAAACACTGCAAATAGAAATGCTTTTTGCTTCCTGAGTTTCATCTGATATAAACTTTTTTAGAATTTTAGTGCCAAATCGTTTGATCATTTACTGAATACAGTTGAAATGCGATTCCAGTTTCTGCTTGGCATAGAATATAATTCCGAACACGACCGATCAAATGAATCACCAAAATCGCTAGTCAAATTATTCGATGATTCACCTGCCTATGACAACTTAGCTGGCCAATTTAATAAAAATTTGGAGTACAATGTAAAATAATTTGAGCATTTTTCTTTTTTCAAGAAGTTTAGAATTTTAACTTTAATAAAAGCAAATATTATTACTTCGAAAAGTTCGTTAAATCGTCCAATTTATTGCTAAGTCATTAATTTCTTTGATATTTTTTCATAGTTTGAAGGTAATGGCTGCAATATGCAAGTATGAAACTTGTACAGTGCGAAATGACAACGTTTGCGACAACACGATTAAACCAGTGGGTCACTGCTGCAATATTTGTGGTACGTCTTTCAAATTTTTTGCGAAAGAACAGGCGATGCTGACGATCCACCCGTAGGGCCAGGACAAGTGGCAGTAGTTTCTAGCACTAGTACTTCTACCACTGCAGAAAACTAATGGAGCTAATTAAATAGCGAGCGCCAACCATTTATGTGGGAAGTGAATGTCGATGCATTTGACGCTGGAACATGTTGAATATTTCAATGAATCAAAATTATTATGAACAAACTCCTCATATTTAAATTCTACATTTTTTGTCTTTAAAAAAAAAATTAAATATATTCAGTTAAGCAAGTAATAAATAAATTGGTTTTTTGTCTTGCTAAAAATGAAAGAAAACAAAATGTTTTTCCGGCAAATACTTTTTTTATTAGTGGCAAATGGAGAATGCTATAAAAATACCGTACAAAGTTTAAGGACACAAATTTTTGTCTGGAAGGATTGAAGGTTGTAAAAGCCCAAACTGATGAAACTTATTTGCCATGTCCTATCCTGCTTGAGTTCCAAACATTTTATCTTGAATTTATTTATTCACCTCATTACAAGGTTTTCTTTTCGGCAAAAAATCAACTCTTTAAACGACATTCAACAGTGCCTTCAAGTTGAATTTGCACTTTTACGAATAATCATTGATAAGATCCGGTTTTTATTTATAGAGAGACTGGTTTCTAAATGGGAAGAAGTAGAAAACGATGGAGAATATAATTGACTAATATTATGTACTTTTTTAAGTCATTTCAATGCGAATTTTCAGTAAAAATACAATATTTTTAAGATAATCAATTATTAAATGAATATGAAGATGCATTATCTATTTATGAAAATATTGTCTTTGAATTTTAGTAAGGTCTTCTCGATATTTCAAGCAGAAATTTAGTGATAATTTTACCACAGTCCTAAAGATGTTTTATTTTGTTCAAAATACGCAGTGTATCAGATAGTTTCTAAAACCAAACGTTTAGCATTCAAAAACGTCTAATAAGTTGGTCTTAACAGCTGTTCTCTGATTTGGAATTAACCATTTCACAATTTTCGCTATTTTAGGTTCCTTAGTGAATTTTAAAAGTTTAACAGTGGATTTTAATAAGATGCGCTTAGTGCTTCGAAATTTCGAGCTAAATAATGATCTCGTAAAACAATTCAACTTAAGCATTTCTTTTTTGCGAACGGACAATGAAGATCACATTCCTCATTATCAGGTAAATCATTTAATCTCAACGTAGATCGGACTATCACTTAAAAAGCATCAACTGACTGAAAAGAGCTATCTTCAGTGAATAAGAGGTGAATAACAACAAAATGAAGAAAAATTTTCATGCTTTATCATAAAATTACTTATGAAAGTAATTTTAATACAGGGCTGGTGAAGAAAAGTTAAATTAGTCATTCGCTATTCCATGAAAGTGGCCTAATTAATATTGTTCGAATTCAGATTGTAGTCCTCAATCGCGCAAAAGGTTTGTTCGATGAGAGCGCAATTTACGAGACCACCCAAAAAATCATTAAAATCATTCGCAGGAACTATGGTACAACCCTTTTACCTTTATTTAGTTTTTTTGGTAATTTCTTATAAAAATACTGAATCTAACTTTTAATACATTTTTTTGCATTGTTATTAAATTTATTATTATATTATTATTGAACTACAAATATTGTCATGAAATGCATTTTATGGTCCGAACTGCAATCTGAGAACTACATAATTTATATTTGAGATTGTTTGGATCATACAATTGATTCACCTTTCAAAAAAAGTTTAGATTTAACTAGTCCACTGCATGTCTTTGATGTCGAAGAATTTCATTCCATTGCGAGAAATAAATATGGTATGTTTATGCCGATTGCTTGGCTCATAACTTATAGAATAGTCGTTTCACAAAAGATTAGTTATAAAAAAATCTTCAAAAATTTGTAAATCTAAACCTTTTCCTTATCAAAAATTAATAAATATTTTTTCTGTTCGAGCGAGACTAGAATACAATGAATTAAGATTTAACAAGTCGATTAAATTAATAGAGGGTTTGCAAAAGCATTTTTTGCATCCTTGATAGCATGCGATCATTCATAAATTATAATATCCTAAACTTATAATCATAATAGTCTAAACTTATAGACCTATATAATTAATTAAGGATATTTAAGAGTTAGGAGAATTAAACAAAATATGGTTTTTGCTTGCCTTTGTTTGGTCAAATAATTTAAAGTGTGGTGAGGATTATAGTTTCAGTTTAAATTTAAATACGAGAACTAATGGATTGAAATTGGTAAATTTATGTGTGATCCTAAGCTATCACAGATAATGATTTGGTGATATTAATTAGTCGATAAAGTTCTAGATGAAAGTTGGATGAAATTGTTTATTCGTTTGTAACCTCAATACAAACGGCAAAAGATTTTTTTTAGGTTTATTACAATTTCATTTTCATTTTATATATTATGTATGTATGACGAGCAATTATGGCTTAGCTTGCACTGCTTCTTTATTATTTCAACAAAAAAACCATTACTGGTTAGACTCTCTTCATCATCGACTTGTCGTACAAGACAAATATGCCATAGATTCTCTTTGCGATATGAGTACAGGTGAGTAGCCAGCATCACCTGGATTCTTGGACAGATTTACTCCTGCGGGGAAAAGAACCTCAATATCGGTTCTTCGAATTGAGCAACAACCCACTAAGCCATTTTACTCACAATATATATATATATTAATTTATATATATTAAATGTATTAGCTTATTTAACTTAATAAGTCAAACCCCTCTCTTTTTTTCCTTGCTGAAAATATTAGCATTCACATTCTTCAGTGGTTCTTCTTCCAAATTTTATATGAACTGCCATTTTGATAACATTTGATAACATTTTGCCCCAATTTTTTAGGTGCACTTATCTCTGCGTCAAACATTTTTATCTTATTATCCATCGTGATATTTGCATTAGCACTGATGACAAGATGTAAAAAAGTGAATATCAACTTCAACAGGTGATGCCCCAATTTCAATTTTTAGATTTTGAGGAATGGCAAGCCATTCTATTGATATTTAAGACTTATAAAGGATAAGGATTTTATCTACCATGCTTTTCAATCTTTTACAAGTGCTTTAAAATTAGTTCTTAGGCTTCATACAGCTACTAGCCACTCTACTGCAGTATACTGGGCAAAAAAAAAATCGTATAATGATGAACAGCTCGAACTTATGAACAATGATCAAGCAGGACCTTCAAATGATTACAGTAAAGAAGTATGATTAACTAAATTCTTAATAGCTTATTTAACTTAATATAAATAATATAATATAAATAAGATATAAATATAAAGGATATATAATACAAGATTAAAATACAAAGGATACCAAAATATTCCAGGAGAGCCTTGTAATTTTTCATCATAAATAGCTTTTTCGAGAGAAGAGGCATTTATCGAATTTTCTTTTTATGTCATTCAAAGCTTTCCAATGTTTTCCAATATGGCAATTGCATTTGCTGACATATAGGCACGAAACCATTGGTTGTTATAAAACAAAACTAATTAATCAAGTTTTCTTCCATTTTCAGCAAAATAATGGATTTTCGGTGAAAGATTCATCCTTTATTTAATTTATTCATATTCATCTCATTTTGCATAATTTGTAAATTTTTGCAATTGTTTCACGCGTGAAGGTTGATGCCATAAGTCATCAAGAATTAAAATCTAGCCTCGAGATTTAGTTCTCTAAATTAAAATCGTTTTATTCAAATAGAATAATGACGAGATAGGGATTACAGAGTGGTATAGTTAGTTCGATCTGCGAGTAGCAAAAGCTTGAATTCCTGACTCTGATAGGGGTAAACCTATAAAGTGTAATAAGGTATTAAAAAAATCCGGGTTAGCACCCACTTATATTTTTATGGCATATATAATTTTTAATAGCATTAACAACCAGCGGAATTAGCCGAATCGTAAATTTATTTGTGAGATATGAGAATTACAAATTTTGTATCAGCAGCATCTCCCAGCAAAATAAAAATTCATCTTTACGAATCTTTCATTATAATTAGAAGAAAAAATATAGGGGAGATTTGTTGCATTATTAAGCACTAAAATTTGTTTACAATCTGCTTATGGTTAATTTATTAATAATTAATTTGTTAATAATCTAATTAATTATTAACTTGTAGTTCGTGGCAAGCTCAAATGGATTTGCGAATATTTTGTTCTCTAATGAATTTACTAGAGAATATGAAGACAATTCAGCTCTATAAATGAGAAAATCAGGCTTTCATGTTCACTTTCCTCCTATTCTCTTGCGTTTAGCCAAAAATTTTGCGATTGTAATAAGAAACTTTTTCATAAACAAACAGCATTTTCATTATTTGATGAAAATTTGTTTAATAAAAATTGCAAAAAATAGTAAATAAACAATAAATGATGAAACCAATAATTCTAAAAACAAGCTAAAAGAACTACAATCTTCAACAAAAACCAACAACATCAATTTGGTAGGAAAATCTATGGAAAATTTCAAGAAATTTGGCATTAAATCCTTGAATTCAGAAACATTCAAAAATTTTGTTAGACATCGAATGATTTTCAGTGATGAAACATTGAGAAATGCTAAATATCTGGCCAAAGCAAAGAGCAATGTTTGCATTTTAGCATATTCAAAATGTTTTTTTATGAAATTGAGTTCCGCATGCAGAAAAAGAAAATTTTTTTACTGTGGACCATGCAATCTATTGTAGCAAATTCCTACTGAATGCTATCAGGAATGGAATGCTTGTTAAAAAATTAAGCAATTCATTCATATTTCTTAAGGAACTTCCACTGGTGCTAGCGGTCCATTTATACTTATACCACGAAGCTAACCACTTAAAAAGAAATTCGTAGTACAATGGAAATTTGCATGCTACACTACCTAAGATTTTTCCAGCAAAAAGAAATTTTTATTTTAAATATAAATCGATGAATGTCGTTAAGAATCCACTGAGTATCTGAACTTATTTATTCTTCAGATCTTGAAGTTTGTTTCTTTTTTCCTTATATTACGAAAATTTTCCGGGACTTCCGCGAGAAGTGTGTGCCATCTTCCTATGCCTTTCGATTTCTAAAACTGTTATGCTAGAGTTATCAACTTTTTTCTTTGCCACCTTCTTTTTTTCTTTATTTTCTTTATTTGAAAGAATCTTTTCTTTTCAAATCTTTTAGCTTTAAACTGGAGTTATTGATGCTTGTCCTTAATATAATAAAAGATACCGATGTATCAAAATCATCAAATTCCCTGTTCTGAAAACATTCTGCCCAATGTTGTCGACCTTCAGCGGTTGGACTAGATGGACCAATGATACAACAGCCAAGTAAATCATTTCGGCCAATCCTGAAAAAAATAAACTCATTACTTTTTCGCTGATTTAGCGTGAGTAATACGCCTAAATTAGTATCGATGATCTTCAGCTTGGACAAATATATTTGAGATTTTCGGTAAAACTGATCAGTCTCTCTGCTTTCCTTAGTTTTTAGTTTCTTCTTAATAATAGCATTTTATCTCTCTAAGCCTTCAATTTATGAATTTTTGAAATTAAGCAAAATGTATAATACAAGATATATATATATATATATATATGCATATTCAAAGTTTGAATTTAAGAAACACAAACCGATCCCAATCCATAACTTGTATCAACATGTTTGTGTCATTAATACTGCTTACAGGTAAATCAAATTCAAAATTTTCATGATATACAGGATTTAAATTAGCACGTTTTATTGAAGTTTTTTTTGCTTTGACCCGTTTATTCGAATACACTTGTGCTAATTTCACATAAGGATCTGCAGAATAAAGCAAAATTTGCTTACTTTTTTTGTAGCTGTATAAGATGTAAATGAGATATTAGAAAATTTCTCGCACTGAATTCTCATAAGTTTTTCGTTCATAGCATTAAGTTTAGTTAAATTCTCACTAACGCTATGCTTATAAAATTAATTAAACTGAATCATCAGTGATAAACATATTTGCAATCAGTTTTGATTGACTATTTTAATTTTTTTCTTTTTTTTTCATTCGTATATTTATTAATATTGCTTTATACTAATGTTCTAATAGTGTTGAAAAAAAATAAACGCATTAATTTCACTTTGGAAAATCTGGCTATGATAAAATATCAAGCAGGAGCTAATCCATGCTGCAATATGGCTTAGACATAATGATCGTATTATGTGATAATTAAGAAGAAGCAATTATAGCAAGTCAATTAATTTCCCTGCCTGCATTCTGAACATTATTCATCAGTTTTAGGACAACTGAATTGAACGTGATTTGCTGGCTAACATATTTGTGTCATTAATATTGTTTATATTTATATCAAATTCAAAATTTTCATGATATATAGGATTTAAATTACTACGTTTCATTGAAATTTTTTTCGTTAACCCTTTTAGCATAAAATCCCAATGCTCGAACTTCGAAAAGTGCATTTACTTTGAAAATTAAAAATATGAGAGCACATAGGTATATATTATACGTACCCATGCAATACGTACCAGAGCATTTAAAATCAAAAAAAACCGAGTAAAGCATATTTCTCTCACTGGGTATATTTCAATGATGTGTAGTATCTTCCACCTACCTGAAGCTCCAGTTATATCCATTGGCCTTAAATTATAAGCTTTTGAAACATTTACATACAACTTTTGAAGTTTGTTAGAATATGAAAGATACAGTAATAAATCGCCATAATCATTCTTTCCCTGCAAATATTATAAACTCATAGAGCAAATAATTGCAAGTCAATTCTGAGTTTGAAAGCAGACTTTTTATATTTGTCCAACAAAATGCAGAAATCCACGATTAAATTTTGAAAAAATCTCATTTGAGAAAACATAAAAAAAAGTTATTTCATTGCTTTACAAAGTTGGCTTTAAAGACAGCATAAATTTGAAACGACATGAAATCTTATGCCATATGAGCAATAAGTTGATAAAATTAAAATGGGTTCTATGATTTGGATAAATTATTTATCTTCATTTACTTCTTGAATAAAGACGAGATAAATTAATGAGAACGCTACCATGAAACATAAAGAAAATAATTTCTGGTTCAAATAAGCTTTAAAATATATTATCATAATTTATTTCTGCAAAATCATTAAACAAATCATATAACTTATCATCTTCGTTGCAGCAGTTTGATAGACTTTTAAATGCAAAGTTTTTGAATGAATATCTCATAAATTTTAATTTCAAAAAATGACAAAAACGCCATTTGCAGATAGCCGGCTAAGCTGGTTATTTTTTCATTTTATGTTTATAGTCAAATTCTCTTAGCGAATTTCTTAAATTATAACTTCACTCATTCGAGTGATTATCACAGATTTAGCAAGAATCGTGAAAAAGATATCTATGAAATAAGACTATAACCTGATTACCAACAATTTGCATTACATATTCAGTCCATGCAGTAAGATCGGATTTATCGAATAAATCTCGTAGAATAACATTTCCTATTAAATCGTGTCGAGTAAATCGATCAAAGGCATAAACAGTAAACTAAATTATGCTTCACTGTATTTAAAGTAATAATAACTTTTAATACATCTCTAATATATGTTTGACGCTTCTTTCTTCAGATACAAACTAATATAAGTTAGCAAATCAATAGCGTTGCTAAAAAAAATCAAAAAAATAAAATAGACTTGAAATTTACTTGAATAATTCAAAAGAAAAATTATTTGTGTTATTAGAGATCATTTGCTATTTCGGCTTATTTCTAGTGGCTTGGTGCTAATGAAATGTACCGATAACGTATATCATGGTGTTTGATTAGCAAGTATTGAGTGTTTTCTCTACTTTGTTCATTAGTTAGCAACAAACGATCGATTTTTTTGAATAATAATGCCCAAGATAAAATTTAAAAATAAATGCATGAATAAAAATGTAAAGTTTACCTGAAGCATTCTGTTTTGAAGATTGATAAAGGCCACATCGAAAGAAAACATTTCATTAAATTCTGGCTCAGTCGTCTTTTTGCAGATTCTAGTCTTGCAATGATTTCTCCTTTCAGGTAGCAAATACATTTTTATATAAGGTTCCAACAATTTGTTATTCTGAAAAATGTTTCTGTAGGCATTTCCAGATGCATTTTGAAATGAGTGAAAAAAATCCTTTTATTTGAAGCAAATTTGTTTTGACTTAAAAGAAGAAATTTTAGTAGAACGAAGCAATTTTGCTAGAAAGTCACTTGGTGACAGATAGATGGGCCCTTAATACTAATAGTAGTTTAAGTTTGGTTCTGATTTTTTAATTTGAAGTTTTTTCTTGTCAGAGGGAGGAACCACACTGTGAGGTTCGATAAACAGCTATGCGACAACTGCTCGGCTATTTTTTATTTAAAGTGATTTTTTTTCTTTTGATATGCTATGTCTTAAATTTCAGTTTTGGTGGCCCAGGAAAAAACTTTGCGAAAGTCCAATTATTTTAAAATGTTTTTTTTTTGTAATTTAAGTGTGGTTCTGATGGCAAATGGGAGCCTCCATTAAAGTTTCCGACTATTGATGAATGAGAAATCGCCCATCAAATCGCTTTAAAGCAATAAATAAATATTTCTGGGGAAATGATATAAGCAAATATCTATCTAAATATCTTATCTAAAAGCAAAATAAATATTCCAGTTTTTTCGAAAATTTGCAAATTGATTAGTCATAGCAAAAGTTTCGAAAACTTTTCGGGCGAAATTTTGTACGCGAATTTCCACACTTCCGCTTTTATTCCTATGGAAATGACTGCCATTTCCGCCAGTATGAGACCAGTTGGGACCCAGTGATAATCTTTAGCAATTTTTGAAGATTGAACCACACAAATTTTAAAACTTCTAAGTCTTTATATTTTTACAGGCAAACGTTGGATCAAAATTTTTAAAATTTTTTAAATGAATGTATCAAAAAAATCACATCAGAATGAAGACGACAAGCTTTTACAACATGAACCATAAGAACCCGATGAATAAAATCATATCGCAATGCAAAAGTTAATGTCCCTCGAAAGCAACCAAGTTCTTGCTTTTGGACTGAACAAGATTCATAGCGTTGAACTGATCGCTTATCAATTTCCTGTAGAAGCGATAAAAAAAAAAGATTCTGCAAGTGGCAGCTTTAAGGCTACGAGTTATGAATAGTGCAAAGCTATAAGTGATACTATTAGTTTTATGTAGGAAACTTATACGAATAAGCGATTAAAAAATTCAGGAACAGATGTTTTGAGATAAAGATATTGAAATTTAATAAGAGAAATATGTTATTTGTAGGTTGAAGCATCATATGGGATCAAATAGCCGCTAACCTGATCGTCTTGTGGGCTATCGTTTTCTGCGAAAATTGAATTAGATACACTGTTGAAATTCGTTATTCCATTTTGTGCAAATGAAATCATTTTGCCCCACAGCGAATTTGAACTGTTATTTAATAATGATTCCTTGACCAACCTTAAATCTCTTTATCTTGATAAAATGAAATTTTGATGGCAAAATAATACTAACAAAAAAGGAAAAATTTAAAATTATGCTGAGAGGACTGCGAATTCATAAAATAACAATTTTTCGTAAAGCAGCGTTAGCAATTAGCGAACGCTACTATATTTGCAACAATATTAAACATCTTTGAAGTAAAAAAATAAAAATAACCTCCTATTCGCTTATAAATCAAGTAAAATTTGCCATTTTTTTGTGGATAAGATCAACATTAATCAGTCTTCAGATTATCTATTCCCTTCGTAACTATCAAATTATCACAAATTTTCGTTCTTCTAACAACAACTAAATTTAATCAATATTCATAATTTTTCTTTAACCAGAAAAAGGAGGGATTCATACTGGAAATCATTGAAACTGATTGAAATTCAAAAATCTTCTACCATTTAGTGAATTTTTTCTTCAAAATTATTCAGTTTTATATATTCAAATGATGGACAAATTGAATTATTCATTCATGACGACGCAAAATAAAAATTTCATGAAATTAGTAAAATAAAAATCGCTTAAAAGTGCGAAAAACAGGCAAAAAAAAATCAACCAATCATAGAAAAATTATGACTTTGATGAGGTCTTAAGAAAAAAAATGATGACTTTGAATTTTTCTTAATATCCATAGCTGAAAATTTTTCATGATGTACGTGGCAAAAAAAATTGTGTGCCAGTCACTTCTGCATTATCATAAAATTTTAGACTCTTTTTAGACTCTTAGATATTTTAGACTCTTGTATTAAAATAAAATGAAAAGACAGAACATTGGAAAAGTGCTTTAACTATTGGCCATTATAGTCTTTATAGATTTTCCACAATGAAACAACATTCTGTGCAAAATTAACGAAATATAGCAATCAAATGCAGTTTTGAAGTTTGAAAAAATTTTAGAAAATGCCAAAAGCTATGAATGAGATTGGGCAAAAAACATTAACTATCAATTTAGCAATAATGGCCTATTATTTCGATGCATTGACTTAAATTTTTCTGTCTACAAACTAATAAATTTTCTATATATTCAATATCTATCGTTTAATTGCTTTCTTCACTTGAAATGACATTTTTTTGCCTATAATGACAGCGATCGCGAATATTACTGCTTTCTAGTTCGATTTTGCATATCTGCCATGTTTATGGTGGCGAAAGGGTCAAGTCTTCTTGACCTGACGCCTATGATACTCGGTAGTACAAGGTAAGTATGCAATCCGAGCTCAAGGTTTAAAGATATGATCTGCTCGCGAGCCATGAAAAATTGTTCGAATGCCTGGTTAGGGCGCGTTCTTCCTTGTCCAGCACATGAGCTGACGCGTATTTCGTTGTCTTTCCCTTGTAGCCAGCGAAGCCAACCTAACCAGTAATGTTGTTATAAGAAGAAATGAGTCCTTTATAGCTAATGCAGTCCCCAAATCTCTTTGATTTTTGCTTAGCTTTTGTGATCTTATATAATCCTATGTTGCCAATTAAAATTAAAGATCGAAAAGCAGAATGGTTTTGAAAGATAGGAATTCATCTAATCTCAGGATTTCAAATTTTATTCTCAGAAACAATAATCTGCTTGATTTGCGATGGAAGTGTTAATGCAAGCAAATTTGAAACTATTTGACCTTAGGAAAGAGGAAGCATGTTCAGAGAATTTCTTTTTATTGCATTCCAGTTAAATCTTCAGACATATTTCATTAATTCTGCAATAAATAAAGATTTGAATCCAAAAATAAACTATAATTATTATCGTGTACTTATATGCAATTAATATTAAAACACTTCACATTTCACCTATTAAGGAAAGCAAGTTATATTTCTCTCGACAACCAAATTAAAATTGGTTCAAAATCTAAATGCTAGTAGCATATTTTCGGGTAATTGTTATACTAATTACTGATGAAAAATAAGCCACCGTTAAGGAGAATAAAATAAGAAAAAGTCATTGTAACTATTAAAGTGAGGAAAATAATGAAAAAATAATGAAAAACAATTATCATAGAGTAGAGTAAAATAAGAAAAAATAGAAAAAATAAGAAAAATCAAAGAAGCAAAATATTCTATCATTTCAAATTTGTATTCATTAAATATATAATAATTTCCTATTATTGTTTTTTGTGGTAGTTTTGAGCTTGTACACTAACTATACGACAAAAGATCAGAATTTAAAAAAATGAAGATAAAAAACTAACTGGGTGTGTGATTCCGTTGCTAAAGTGGAGCAGTTATCTTTACTATTATCGTTCAGTATCGTGTGTGAACAACTTCCATACATTTCTGAAACAAATTTAAATACTTAACAAAAAATGAATAACATAGTATAATTGTGTTATAGACATTGCACAATCTTATCTCCTAACATTGCACAATCTTATCTCCTAAAATTTTCAAAGTTCTCCAACAGATATGATAGATAGATGGACAATTTTAGCGATGTCCTATCATTAAAATGTTAAAGCCAAATCTTCAGAGGACATCATATGGAGTGATTTGGGCCATTTTTAATTGCCTAATTTCGCCTAAGGTTGAAAAGCAAGGAGGACTAATCAAGACCTGCACTGATAGTTAGAAAGATTTTGAACATACTGGAGGACCAGAGCTATATGGATTTAGACGATGGAAAAAGGAATGGCTTCTATTACTACTAGCAATGGCGTCGAACCGAGGAATTTGGAGACGTCTTACCCTTGTAGCCAGCGGAGCCAGCCTAACCAGTAATGATGAGAGCTTTTAGAAGAAGAAGTATGAGTTTCACTATTATTAAAAACTTTTAAGACTATTTGATTTAATCGCTTAACGCTGATTTAGCTAGCCATATTTTTTTTTGTACTTCATGAACAGGCCAGTGAAATATACAAAATAAATAGGAAATAGGGGAATAGGAAATTAAATCGATCGCACTTCTTTTTCTTTAGAATAGTAGTTATACAGCTAAATAATGAACGATCTTCCTTCTAAAAAGAGCTCTCAGAAGCATCTCACAGCATAATTGCTTGGCCAGTTATATGGATATATGACATGATGAAATTTTCTGTTAATTTATTAATAGGCACTCGAAAGAAAATTATCAATCTTCTAAGTAAAAAAAAAATCATTGAAATAAATGATTCTGTAATAAGGAATAGATAAGAGAAGTAACAGAAGGAAAAATATACCGATCACCCATACACTTGTTTACAAATAATGAATCTTCAGTCAATTTTATTCTTAAATACGATATTTTTAATCTAAAAATATTTAATATATTTTTGAAAACAATTGTATTAAAATATTTTGGTAATACTGAACTTGATAAAATATAATATAAAGTTTCATATCCTCTAAATATATAATATATATTATATAAATATATATAAATATATATTATATATCTGCTCAGAATCTTCGCCTTATTATTGCTCAGTATATAACTTCTCAAAACGAAATAGAATGTTCCTCCGAAAATCATGTAAAATAATAAGGCCAAGATCCACCATTTCTTCACCCAGAAGATAAGTATTAGTTAACCAAATAGATTTCTTTTTAGTAGATAAGAATCAGAAATTACCACTGGTGAAAGATATAGCAACATCAAATAACAGGAACATTAGGAAGAAAGAATATGAGAAATTAGAGAAACACTAAGCATTGAAAGAGGAACTAGCAAAGATGTGGAAAGTAAAGGTCAAAGTAGTTCAAGTGATAATTGGAGCATTAGGAATTGTAACCTTCAACAGATTCCAGGAACAACTACATCAGAGATCTCTGTCCAAAAAGTGCGCACTGCTATGAACACCTAAAGTATTGCACAGAATTCTCAATATTTTATCATAGGCCTCTGCAAGACGACTCGAAGTTGAGTATGAGCCTCATCACGAACAGAGGGTGTGAAAAGGGTTTTTTTAAATATTAAAATATTAAGGGTGGGTACATCATAGTGGCTAAAATTGACGACTAATATGGAATGTAAAATAAATACAGCGAATAAAGCTGCAGCCAACCCTTCCGATGAAAGCTCTTAGGCAAGATTCTCTAAAAGGTTATCTATACTGCAACAAATATGAGAATGGCGCATTAAGACCATCATACGTGTTCAGACATTTCTAGAATTAAAGATCCAGGTCAGATGCTGAAAAACAAAGGCTATCTGGGCTACTATAACAGTACCGGGTATTGTGGAAAACATCAAAAGGGCTACTGGAAAAAATCTCATTTGGACGAGAAAAAATAATCTGGAATTGATGGAATGCGCTAGACCTGATGAAAGGGATTATATGAAATGTTTGAAAGATTGTGGTGGAAAAGAGATTTACATCCGCATCAACTGAGAAGCAGCTAGTAGTTTAACGAAGAAAAAAGGAAGGAAGCTGCTTCCTTCCCAAGACCCATGAGGGAAGAAGAAAGGGATATGCACCCAACAAGTTGGGAAGTTGGAAATTGCTTTCCAACATTCCCGTTGCAAAGTAGTGCAGTAAACATAAGGCAAAAAATCATGAATAAAATGGCTGAAATTAACCGAGACTAAGAACTGAGATTTAATGAAATGAATTACTAGACAATGCATTTGAAGACGCGAATAGAGTAGTAGTAGCAATAATTCCTACTGCCACTGTAATACTGGAAGAATGTATGGGAGAAACCAATGAATTAGTATACGCCACAATTAATATGATTGTGAAATGCTGGGACATAAAATCAAAAAGGATAAAAGTGCATGTCGTCTCTGGAAAATGAGATCAGGACATCAGAACAATGCAGAGAAGTTAACTGACAAAAATACAGAAGACTAAGAATAGGACTCGAATATTGAAAAAATACAAGGGTTACACTCCATCAGAAGCTCTGAAAACTATTAAACAAAGGCTCACAGCATTGACCACTAAAATAAGGAGACATTAGAGAGTAGAGATTAAAATGATAAAAACCCTGTTCTTCAAGGAACCATCCAAGGTGGGCACTCAACTGCACTGCAACAATATGGTAACAGCACAGTATAACACCAATAAATGAGGAATACTGGAATGTATGAGAGAAAAAGAAGATTTATATTGCAACCAATGCAAAGCGTAACTTGAGAACAAACCACAGCAACCTCTCAGAGCAGGAATCAGTAATCATTGCTAATATCAAACAGCGGCTCAAAAACATGAAAAGTTGGACCGGATCTGGTCTGAACATAATACACACCTACTGAATAAAAAAAGCTAAAAAAGCTGTTCATGAGCGCCTAACAACGCAGATGAACCATTTGTTTTTGGTACTCATTCAGACTGGTTAGCACAAAGAAGAATAATGCTAATCACCAAAGACCCTCATAAGGGAACAACACCGTCCAGCCACCTGCTAATAACCTGCCTCTCGACAATGTGAAAAGTCCTGTCTGGCATCAAGCCATCAAGCTTCATGACCATGGAAGCAAGCATATGAATACAGCACACATATTCAAAAAGGCATTGGGAATAAGATCAGAGGCTCCAGATACCAGTTGCTCAAGACTCAAAATTCTGGCAGACCAATCTATATACAGTTTAGATTGACTATAGGAAAGCCTACGAAGCAACGCCGCACACATGGATCTATTTCGTTTCATACAAAGTCATCAGGATCCTAAAGATGTTCATCGTGTAGTCAATGGGATTGAAGAAATCGACACTTGAAGTCAACTAACATAAATACAAAATACAAACAAGTATAAAGTGCAGCATGTATCAAAGCAATATTCCATGCTACTATTCTGCACAGGTCCTATTCCTCTCAACAAAATCATCACAAGCATATATTCATATGCTTGCTCCCATGGTCATAAAGCTTGATGGCTTGATGTCAGGTCCTATTCCTCTCAACAAGATCATCACAAGAAGTGAATAAATCTAGACACATGCTCAAGAGCGAGATTCACTCATTCATCTGTCATAAATCTACAACAAGGACTTTGAGATGTCATTTGAACTGGGAAAATATAGCTGGATAGTAATAAAGGAAGAGAAAGATTGTTACGACTGATGGAATGAACCTGCCAGTAGGATATATAGCAGACATATAGACCAACTATTATAAGTATCTTGATATATCCTACAGTCACATGACAATCATGATGAAGAAGCAAGGAAGATTGCAACACCTAAGTATTATCAAAGAATAAGACAAATCCTGAAAAACTAATTCAGTGGGAAAAACAAAATTCATGCCATAAACATATATGCCCTGCCAGTTATCAGATGCCCAACTGGCATAGGGAGGACAAAGGTAGGAAATTCCTCACAATGCACGGAAATTTTCACTTCAAGTCTAATACACAAATCTTTACGCCGCAAAAGAGGGCAAAAAGAGGGCAAGAGGCTTGATGAGTATCAAAGCCCCTATTTTGAGTGAAAATTCGAAGCATTCAAGATTGCATCAAAAAGATGGCACCAAAGGATGAGCTGATGAGAGAATCTGAAGTATCTACATTAGAGAAAGGCCAAGCGATGGAAGTGCAATGGCGAGACCATCCATGCACTATCCAGGTTGCTGAGATGGCTGACATCTTACCAGTGCTTGGAAAAGACTGGACTGAAAAAAACAGCATATGCATTGGTCATAGCTGCATAAGAATAATTATTAAGTGCAAAATCCATTGAGGACGGAGGAATCTACCGCATTTGACGAGACTTAGATGCAGAATTGTTCAAGAAAACCTCAGAAACTGTCTAATACGTAGCTGCAGATGTAAGATGCAGTCGAGAACAGTATACACTGAAAGGCACTGTTTATCCAATTAATTGGTAGTGTCAAGAAATCTGCTCAGTATATAACTTTCCAAAACGAAATAGAAGATTCCCAGGAAAATCACAGAGAATAATAAGGCGAAGATCTTATGAGACTTCTCCATCTAGACAAACAAATAAGTATTGGTCAATCTGGTCAATCAACTAGATTTCTTGGTAGTAGACAAGAACCAGAAAAAATCAGCACTGGTAATAGATATATTAATCCAAAGTAACAGGAACGAATATGAAGACGGAATATGAGATGTGAGACGGAAAAATGGCTTCAACAGATTCCAGGAGCAACTTCATCAGAGGCCTCTGTCCAGAAGAGTGTACAGAGAGTGAACAGTTAAAACACTGCGACAGGTCTCTGATAGATTACCCGAGATTAATACTCACATGGAGTGAGAGATTTTCTTTTAGAATAGTGCAATATATAATATATAATTTAATATAATATAACAAAATATAATATTATAAAATTCTTCCGTTATGTTTTTCGCTAAATAATCTCTCGATTTGCAAAATATTCTATTTTTCGAAAGGTCAATTTTCCGAAAAATTTGAGAAGCGCAAGTGATAAACAAGAAATATTTTCACATTCATTTTTTCTTCCGACATTGTAAAAGAAGTAAAGCCAATTTCAATTAGTTTACTTATCCAAGAATAAAAGTAGACTCTGATATAAAGGTTGCAAAGGTACGCTAATTATTAGTTTTAAGGATAAAATAAATATAAGTGGATAGCAACCATTTTTTTGAAATTTCATATAAAATATTTCAAAAAATTTATATAGTTATATTGACAGAAGTTAATTTAGAGAAAAATAAAGGAAAGTGTGAAAGAAATAGAAAAGGAATATGGATGAAGTCAAAAAAATTCAAATCATTTCAGTGAAAGCTTTGAAATGAAAAAAATTTATTGTTTTCTTATGCAATATTACAATGTAAAGTGCCTTCCTACTTCAAATTTTATTAAAAAATTATAAAATTCTTGCAAAATTTTTTTAAAATAGAAATAACTCGGAACATTTTGCATACAAACGAATTCTTTGCAAGCTATTAATGTAAATTTTTTGCCTAATCGAGGGAGCAAAAAAATAATTATTTAATATGATTATTAATCATGAAAATCGGATAATGACTATGCTTATGATATTAATATATAACATAATAAATAGCAATGATAAAATAATAATTAATAGCATTAAAAAATGAAAAATATTCATGATATCTCTGAAACATCGGCATTTGAGACAATTGAGGCAAGGATTCAAAAGATTAATATTGCAGAATGATGCAGATGTATAATAAATGGATTAGTGCTCACCATTTCTCGTTAGAAGAACTTCACCAATTTATGATGATAAATTTTTGTTAGAGAATCATTTGAAGATATTACGGATGGGTCGCCAGCTGGACTTTTCAATGTCAAACTTATTTCTAATGGCAGGTTCTGAAGGATAAGGTTCAAGATGATAATCTAAACAGCTGCTTGACTAATTTGTTCCATATGTGTAATTAAAGCAGAATTAAGTATTGAGATGTTCAGTTCTTATGCGATTGCCAAAGCTCACCACAAACCACTTGTAAAATATTAACATTAGCGGCATTATAGAGTTAAGATTTAAAAATTGAAGTTTTCTTCCAATATTCTGTGAATCTATTCCATGAAATGAATCGCATTTTAATCCAGAGTCAGTTAAATAATTTTCATTATTAAAGATCAATTAAATCCAAATCACTCAAAAAATTAGATTCAAATTAGCGCTAAAAGCTGTTCACTGGTGTAACATCTTTATAACGAAATTTCATTATTTTCAGAATCTATTTTCTATTTTTCTTTTTTATTATATTCCATTAAATCTTCCTAATAATTGCTTAACAAATTTCTTCTCTTCATAACAACCAACCAACAATGGAAAATACTTAATTTGAAGATCTACTTAAAAAACTTTTATTTGATTTAAATGTGATAATTTGTAGTAATATAAAACTAAAACGACTCTTGAAGAGACGTAAATTTTTTTCGATTCTTGAAGAAGTAAATTTTCCACTAAAATAAAGTCTGACTGATGTTGGGGACCCACATCCATTTTGAATCCTAAATCTCTGAAGTGGTTCACTGGCTAAGAGAATTCACTCTAGTGGTCAGCGAGGTCAACCAAACCAGAAACGGTGAATAGAATTAGATGAGGAATCGTAAAACAGTTCGTTGCATCTCCATTGCTTCATTTAGCAGTATCGATTATGGTTCAGATTATCTGAGAAAGTTTCTATTAGCTGAAGAAATGAACGAATTTGCTTGTCACATCGCCACCGACCAAAACGGTTGTTGTATTAGAATAAAAAAGATGCTGCATCAATAAATAGCTTAGATTATACTGAACAGTGGATAGCATGATTAATTCCACTTATTACTTCAGTTCCTAAATCAAATTCGTATATTTTCCAGTTTCTTTTTTTCTTAATACATTTTCTTAATACATATTGTACAAGTTTATCAGACGACTTTGAATAACTATAATACAAATAGTTCACATCATCACTTAATACAACCATTTACGTCTTATGTGCTTGAGACAATGTTCTGTTCTATTTTAAGATAAAGAAAACTAAAAATCCTCTGGAAATTATGGCATCAGGGAGGCTTAATCTGCTTAAAAATTTGATACTTTTTGATAAGCAGTGTATTTAAAAGGAAAGTTCTAGAAATTTTATATCATGGATCACATTTTGAACGAATACAACAATTTCTATGCGCCAGTGCTATTCGAGAATACCAACTTTCGACAAATATTAATTATGCGTTAAACTAAAGGTGCAAAAAATCAATTAACAAATTGATGGAGAAAAAATGAACTAGAAATAGCTCCGATAACTACCCGATTCCTGGAAAAAAATTTTCGAAAAGTTTCTGAAAATTTCTAAGCCAAAAAATATGAGGAGACATTTACAAAGGTATTAGAAAATTAGAAAAGATTTTTCTACATGACAAAAAAATTGGATTATTTATTTGGATTATTTGAAAAATTGGATTAAATATGGCCAAAAACCAATAGCTATTTTCATTGATAAAAGAAATGGGAAAAAAAAAAATCTATGAACCAAAGAAGCCAAAATATTTGATTCGAACTAGTAAATTGCATTTTTAAATTTTTCATTTTTTTTTCTTAAAAGTATTTTTAAAAGTATTCAAACATGAAGGTAGAACAGAGAAAATAGCACAAAAAATTCCACACAAAGACCATAAGTTTTAAAAAATTTATTTGCTTCATTTAAAATATAAGAAAAATTGCAAAAAAAGACGTAAAAGACGTAAAAAGGCGTGAGACGATACAGGCGTAACAATATCTTCAAGCAGGAAGATTTCTTTGAGTTTTAGATGAGTGAAGATTATTCAATGAAATATAGCTTTAGCTCTAAACGAGAGAAGATTCCTGATTTGCCAAGCCATTGAGTGAATAAGATAAGAATTTTCATTAATTAAGATGGAGTCTTAATTTGAAAAGAGAATTCCAGAGCCATTTACAATGGTGAAGAGTATGTATGGTAGAGTATATATATATATATATATAGAATAATGGCAACAGTTCTAAATTGAGCAATGAGAACTTACTACAATTATGTGGATCGAATGCTGTCCTGCCATTAATTTTAATGCTCGGCAGGTTCCGATGTGAACTATACGAGCGCCCTAAAATTCAATTTTAGAAATTCAAATTTCTAAAATTTTAGGCATAATAAGATAGAAGTAACAAAAGCCCTTAGTGGTTCATAGAAATTTTTTTTTGCAAAAAAATAATTATTTTTCTTAACGAAGAAAATTTCAGATGTCATATCAATATCATGTATTAAATATTGGCACATTCCTCTACTACGATCTATTTTTGGCTAATTCGAATATTTTAGTTCATCGGCTTTGCAAAGGTGCATGTATGTTCGTCAAAAGTTTGCTCTTACGCAATTAGAATTTGTTCTTGATTGAATTTTTTTGAAAGTCATTTTTTTCAGATAATTCGTTCGAGCATAAAACTGTTTCAATTTGACTGTACTAAATTTTTGGTGTTTATACATCTTTTAATGGCGGTAGAAATAGATTTAAAAAAATTTATATAGTGGAAAAATGAAAATTAAAAAAAAACGGATAGAAAAATTGAAAAGTATTTAAATGAAAATTTGATCATCAAAATAATTATTAATTATTAAGTGATTAACATTTCTGGTTAAACTAGCTTTACGAATCTTTAATACGGTTAGAATTTTTTTACCATGGAGCCCATAGGTCATCACTTGGGTTTTTTAATGCCAGATTGACTTTTCCAAGACAGGAAATCGATAAAATAATGTTTAAAGCGACTTACTCCATCGTCGTCTGATCGTGAACGAATTGGATCTTTCAAACTTCAAGAAATTACATCTTAACTGTCGCAAAATACAATAAAACGCGAAAACAGCACTTATAACAATAAATATAAGCAAAATGCTAACTGCAGCCATATTCGATGATGGAAATTATGCGTGAATTTCCGATTTTGACTCGCATTAATTTAATCTGCAAGTTTTTCAGTTAATATTCAAATTTCATATTTTCAACTTTTCTCCTTAATTCAGCCTGTTTTAGCTTGTGAATATTTTAAATATACTTTTAGATATTACAGAAATGTTTCAAAGTGAATTGGTTGTCTCACATTGCCTCTGGATTTCTCTGAATACCTCCCGAACTGCTGAGACAATAAACAAAGCGGAAAAAATTTCGAAGAACTTTTCATTCGGGCCAGCTTATACGATCTACACAGAAAAAAAAAATTGCTTTATCTAACTTTACTAATTATGGATTCTTCACAGATGATCGATTTTTTTTAATTTGAAAAGCATTAAGTAACTTTTAAGCTTTTAAGACTTATTGTTTACTTTTAATGCACTCTCTCAACGTACTTCTTTATCAACAAATATTACATATAAAAATGCTCATATAAAAATCTTAGCAAAATTTTCAATGAAGTTGAAAATCATCTTTCTACTATAAATCTTATAACTGCATATTGCACAAATAATAATTTAGCTCTTAATATTAATATTAAGGGCTAACACAAGGGCGAACCGAAATTGTGCATCATTTCTCTTTCGAATAGAGAAATATTCAGTGTTTTGAAAAGGGCGAGAGAAAAAGATTATGAAACTTGAAATTAATGGAAGAAACGTTTAGGCGAAATTACTAGTGATTTTCATTAAAATAAGTAATTTGTAAAAAAAAATGAAAGAAATTTTAAGGAATTGCAGAAGGTCTAAAATGATTGGATCTATTTTCTTAATTCGAAGAATTGGACTGAATATTCTAAGAATACAGTACAAATACTTAGAAAAATATCACTTCTCTAATGTTGGCACAAAACATTCTTTTTGTGATAGCAAGTAATATTTCTGGCTTAGCTTTGTTCCACTGATTAAATAAAAGTAAATGAAGCACTAGTTTATTTAGCGCTAAATATCTCTAGTTAGACCCGCTCCACTGGCTTATTACTATGGGATATTTCTGCCAGATAGCCACTTGGAAGTAGAAATATAGATAGATTCTGAGCACCAGCAGAATTTTTTAATGTCATTTTGTTGTCTGATGTAACTGCCGAAAGCTTCGTGAAACAATAATCAAAGCAAAGGCTACTTAGGTGTCACTTACAATGGGCTATTAAGGTAGAACATTGCTACAATAGTGCTATAGACAGGTCCAACCATTCCAATTTCTCAACACGACAGCCATAGAAAGAGAATAATTTATAAATGGTTAAGAACTATAAATGTTGGCCTACTACATTAATAAATTTAGCAGAAGCAAGCTTCTTAAAAAATTTCTGAAGAACGCTTAAAATATTTTTTTTGCAAATCTGTAGAAATGTTTATTGGAAAAAGTTAACATAAAATGACCAAGTCTGTTGATTGTGGTATCTAAACGTGGTTATAACCAATTTTTTCGCTCGAGCTTGCTTCATCCCTATGATAGGAATAAAAAGAAATAAAATAAATTAGAATGAAGAAAAAATAGTAAAAAGTTGAAATTTTTATTAATCGCCCCACTATTTCTCAATCAAGAATTATAACATGCATCATTCAATAGAACACAATTATATATTATGATATGAAATAAAACAAAAACGTGAAAATAAAAATTAAAATTTTTAAATCGGCGAGCGAATTATAAGACGAACAATAATTCAGTTTCATTCTCTCCACATTTATAAGCGTATATTAAAGAGCATAAATAAACAAGTAAGTAAGGAGACAAGGTTACTCATAATTAAGGTTATACAGGAATAATATTTATTATAGATGGAATAAAATTTAGAAATTTTAAAGAGAAAAATGAATTGTTTATAACTTCTGTTTCGCTAATAGTAATTGGTTTCGATCAGAACTTCAGTACTTTGTTAAATTAAAAAAAAACTGCATTTCTTCACATATAAATTATTCATACGCTTGCTTGATGAAATACTATTGAAATGATCAAATTTATGATAATTGAGAAATATAGCAAAATTTATTCATTTTTTTTTTATATCGAGAGAAATTCGTGCATACGTCGCAGTTTATTTTCCATATCATTAATCAAATTTTTTACCGATGTAAATTAATAACATAACTAACTGTTAATCACGAAAATGTTCGCAACAATAATGAAATTATATAAGCCGATATTCTAACAAATTATTTCCCCTAATGAAACATTGAAAAATGATGATGATACTACAACGGCCGCATAAAAGATGAGGCATTTTTTGATGCTTACAGTAAAAAATAGCTACAGAACCATCTCCTAGATAAAATCCTGAATCTCAGATTTATTGAACGAATATTCCAAGTAGTCCATTAAGGATGGAAGTTGACTTAAATAGCCAGCATCATCGAATTTTTCGACAAGTTTTTCCTAATGGGGAATAGAACCTCAGCATAGGCCTAGCGTCAATCATGACCATATAATTGATCATAATCGTACATATGGTAGCACAAAAGAATATTATTTTTCATGCTTCTATGACTATCATATTCCTATAAACAAACCAAACAGAATGAATGGCTTTATTTAAATAATAATCTTTTCATTTATGAAGATAAAATTGAAAGACTTAGAAATGAATTTTATAAGGTGCAGATATGATATTTAACCGGCTATTTCTCTGAGATAATATAGCAGAGATTATTTTTATCTTAACGAATTGCTCTTGAATATAAAGAGATTATCGGACTTACAGTAAAAAAAGCATCAAAAATATGAGTTCAAATCGATTTCAAATGATATTAAAAAGTAGGGGAACGCACCAAAGCACCAATGGTTGATGAATATTTGGCACTTTTTCTTTTTAAATGATGTGAAAAAATGAACGATAAGTGTACTCCATCGAACTTAATGAAACATTATGCCAATATTGCTGTCAGAATCGCACACATTTAAAGGAAAAATTAAAGCTATTAGCATAATTGTAGTTCTTCAGGCAAGCAACACTAATTAAGCAAATGGATATTAAGAATGAAAAAAAAATTTAATCCAAATTCAAACACATAAAAATGGATTTAACGATTTCTGATCGAAAAATTTCACTGAAATTAGCTTTATTAATAAGAAAAAACGTGAAATCGTAGAGATTTTTGCCATCGAAGTTTTTTAAAAAAAATGTATTCAAAAATTTTCGGTGACAAAAAAATACATTCAGTTATTGATTCATTGAAATTCCTAACTCCATCGGAACTGTGGCAAAACCGTGCCGCATTTCTCTATAAGCAAGATTTAATTATCGCATTATCAACGTTTTAAAAGTCTCCTTTAATGAAAAGATAGCAAATCTCGTTTGACATATCCGATATTCCTAGAAGTTTTCGAGAGTGACTTCCAATATTTTGAAAATCTATCATCACTATAGCAAATTTTCTTTTAAATCTGCAATATAAGGCAGAATACTGAAGTGGATAGTGGGTCAGACTTTCGTATTGAGAGGCAAAGGATTAGCTCTCGACATTAGAAAGAAAATTTATAAAAAAAGTGAATGATGCTGACGCATCATTTCTGCCCACTCATCCCTTTAAAAAACACAAATTTCTAACCGTATTTTTAACAACAAGCAGAACAGGCTAGCCAGAAGTGGTGAGCGTTAACCACTTAATTACGAATAAATAACTGATGAACTAAGTATCTTCCTTTTATGACTGGCTGTTTCAAGATAATAATCTTATTCCAGGAGGAGGATACTCGAATATTAAGCTGTTATGACTAAGCTCCAGGCTTGAAGTGAACTTGTCATTAAAAGTAAAATCCGAATGCTAGTGTTAACTGATATGCTCTTCTACCCCTAAGTGAATCTCTAGCAAAGGGATCTCATACCAAAACCAGTAGAATTAGAACTGGTGAATTAAAATAATCTCACAAGAGAAAAGCCGTAGTAAGCCATACACAACAAATTTTAATTAGCCTATACTTGATGAACAAGTGGTAATTGTGATTGTAACGATCATAACTCATAAATTTTACATGGAATCACTACTTCATGCCATATGAGCAAGATCGTAAATTTTATTAAACTGCAAACTTTTAAGAGTTAACCTTTTACTATTCAATCTTATATGCATGGCAATAATGAAGTAATGATTCCATGAAAGGTGGATTGAAGGTGGATGAGATATGAGTTAAAATCAATAAATTAAACAAAAAATCGCTAACTTAATTGGTTTGAGATTACGACAGTTATTTAAAATTATTCTTTAAAATGAAATCTATACAAATTCAAAGCAAAAATTATAAGTATTTACCATTTCTGGTTAAATCAGCTTTTCTAGACTTCACAACAAAAATGCAGCTGGATCTTCAGCGTCTCCAGCATTTCTAATGATAACCAAGATGATTTGAGGGACAACCACTCGGTTGCCTTACCCTTTATTACCTGAATAAAAAAGTTTGAAATTTTTGCAGCAAAAAATCTGGAGCGCTTCAATCACAGTCTGTTAATCGGTTAGTAAAAATAAAATGAAAATAAAACTAAAAACGGCAAGCTACAAGTATGTTAATCAGTTTAGCATTGATTAAACTAAACTATTAAAGCCTTCTTCCTTGTTTTAAATGAAATTACGATGATAGCAATGCAAGAAGGGAATATTTCTTCTATAAATCATAAATAATATTAAAATGCTTTATATAAAGAACAGAAAAAAAAACACTTCAAGGACGAAACATAAGTGAATTCGTCATTGAAAATGAAATCTGGACGGCACTGGAGGTCTAGTTATATTATCCCCTATTTGACGGGCTTTCTGGTGAACGAATCTCATTCATCTTAGTAACCAGATGAATTTGCAAGTTGTTTTAGACGAGGAAGTGAAGTAACGAGGTAACAGTGCTTAAAAGCATAGAAGCATTATGAGAAATACGAACAAAAAAAACATATTTTTAAAAATATCAATATTATTGTAAAATTCTTCATATATATGGGTGTTCAATAAAAATCTCTGGATTAGTACAGCATATTCGAGATTTAAATCGATTATGGAAAAGAAAAGAAGAAAAACAATAGGCGAATTTGGAAAACTTGGGATTCTGTGAAATTATTTGTTTATATATAATGCTAACTATTAATGTTAAGCTGTGTAATGGATAGTGTTAAAAATGATGAGGACAAATCAAGATTTAGGTTGACATGTTTCGAGTAAATAGACGCTCAAGCGATCTATAGGTTTTGGCGTTAGAAAAAGGAGTATTGTTTTGTTGTTTTTGGTATGGAGACTTAAAGACTTGGAAGCGTCTCACCTTGAATAGAACCAGCAGGAACAGCCTTAACCAGTAAAAGTGCAAACACTATTAGAATGTGAAGAGAAAAAACGCTAAATTTCGCATTTCTTTTAAATTTTACAATTTTTGAAGAACAATGAAATAGAAAATTTTGCTAACAGGCATTAATAACACACAAGCTATAAGAATAGAAGAACATTGCTTTTCAAAGATAAATTGCTGAACCTTTATTGGAACATTTGCATAAAATCTATAATCTCTTGTATTTTTAAACAATACTTTAATAATCGCTCAAATTTTTTTCACATTAAGAAGTATATGAATGCCACTACAAGATATCAAAAATAGTAATTGGTTAGTATCAAATTCTATATTCATGAAACAGTAAGAGGCTTCAAATTTTTCTGTTGGCTCTATTAGCTATTAGGATGGCAGTCACCTCTTCTTCTTCTTCTGACAGCTCTTACTGGTTAGGCTGGCTCCAACGGCTACAAGGGTAAGAGGCTTCCAAGCGGCGCGGTCTGATGATATCGTCGACAGTAATGGAAGCCATTCCTTTTTCCATCGTCTAAGTCCATATATTGCTGGTCCATCTATACGTTCAAAATCTTTTCTCACCGTATCAGTTCAGGTCTTAATTTCCTCGCTTTTGACGCCAACCATCACACAGTTTAGCAAATAACGAAATATGCGTCAACTCCTTTGGTGGACGTGCCCCAACCAGCGAAAACGACGCTCTGCGATAATATTATTAAATGGTATGTGAACGAAGGTGGATGCGATTATGTGATATTTCATCCGCTCCGTAAAATGTACCTTAGGCAAGAATGGTCAAAGGTAGATAACTTCTTAATATCTTCCACGCTCATTGGCCATGTCTTAGAGCCATATAGCAAGATCGAACGAATCACGGCAATATAGATGCGGACTTTCGTTTTTATGGTGATTTCACGACGACTCCATAAGGGTTTCGTCAACCGGAAGAATGCATTTCTAGCTGCTGTCATCCGAGTTGTAATATCATCTTTTGCCTGCCTATTTGGTATTATAGTGGACCCAAGCTATTTAAAATCGGGCACTCCCTCAACCAGCAATGAATTTACAATGAAAAAGAGGCATTTTATCAACATGACAGTCACTTAAGGAAAGAAGAGTAGATGGGTCTTTAGAACTATTCGGATCTCCTTTTTAATGACAGATTAGGGACAGGGATCGAATTTGTGATGACCTTAATTGAAGCAATATACCACTTGAGAGTTTTCTTGCTTAAAAACTCAAAATTATATTATTGTAAATTCAAAAATTACAGTCATCTGAAAACATTTTTTGTAAAGAGTTAATCGAATATTCGAAATATTTTGGTAAAAAATGTTAGGAAACGAATCAGTTCAATTATTTTATATAGTATTTAAATTTTTTTTCTACTGAATTTCAAAATAAGTCGACTAAAAACTGAAATTTTTAGATATTTAAAATTCAAAATAGCATTCGGAAATTATCGATGACAAATACTTGAACAAATCGGAATAAAATCTTAAACAATTTTTCTCCTTAATATTACCTTTTTCTGATAAACAGAACTCCGTATAGATAAAATAATTGCGAATATTCTACCAAATATTTTATCGTCCAAATTGGTTAGTCAATAAAATCAAATAACTGCCATAAATTGTCGATATTTTTTAGTTTCAATTTTTTAATGAGAAGAATAGCTACTAATTCAGTTGCAAATTTTCAGACAACAATGACTAGTTTAATAATATTATGGATAAAATAACTGAAGCACAATTTGCAAGAAAAATGTGTTCATAAAAATTTTTGCTGTCAATGGCCACCATTTAAAAGTATAATTGATTATTTGAAATTTTGAACTAAGCTAATATAATTCTGCAAAAAAATTCTATTTATCATTTCTATTAAAAATTCCGAACATAACAGAATTCTCAATGGTTAGGAAATTACTTAAATTAACGAATTTATTCAAAAAATTTTCTTCATTAATAGAAACAAAATCCTAGACTCTACAAATACAAAAAGAAAAAAAAATCCTTCGCTTATTTCAAACGAATGACTTCATTAAAAGTTTTTTTAATGAAAAAATTAGGGAAACTGCCAAGACGAAACTCTTTGCTCTTATACCAGAGGGTGAGAAAATAGCATTTTTTATAATCAATTACAAATTATGGAAGTACGTGGATATTTTCAATTTTTGGGCCCACTCTTTTACTAAACGATCAAGCGAAAGGTGAAGCCCAGTCCAGATAGCCGTAGCTATAGACGCAGTCTTTCAAAGCCGACTTTCAAAGCCTTCATGGAATCGCAGCTAAATCATCATTAAAACGCAAGCTAACTCTACTACCCATAATCCTCCTGCACCTCTGGCGGTGGGAGTAGAATGGAAGCATCAACAAGTCTTTGACCATTGTAAGGGGAGTTTCACACAATTTACACAATTGCATCCACCATCGGTCTTATGCCATTTGGATTGACAGTATCATCAGCGACCTTTCCTTAAGGTTCGGGCAATTCTTAGCAATCAGCAGACAGCTAAATTTTGTGATGGATGGCATCGAAAGCAATTCAAGTGATTCAAAATGACTTGTTGCGATGCCATGTCTGAAAGCAACAGAAGCAATTACTTTTTTCAAAGTGGGCTAATCAAGAGTTGAATTGATTTAGCTAGCAGAAATTGTAAACATATAGGCTTTGAAAAAAGTTTCAAACATGGCATCGCAGCAAGTCATTTGGAATCACTTGATCTAGCCGACGAAGTTACCTTAACCAGTAATGGTGCGAACTGACTGAAGAATGACGATCGAAAAAAAATTGATAAAGTCCTGCACTGGAAAATTTGAAAAGCAAAAAATTCCGTAAGAACGAAAAATTTAAGCTTAGAGAAAAGAATTTCATTCCTGAGCACTATGGAATTTAATATTTTTCTCAGGATGGATAACACTTGCGTTTTACTTCTTAGACGTAATCAAAAGGTTGTCTCATTTTATCCATTTTATCTAAAAACACTTCGTGACCATCGCATTGTTTATTCTTATTCCATATCTACATTCCTTCACAACGAAAAAATAATTCATTCCATTTTGAATCAGCTATTCCTTATATTTAGATATTCAGCCATATGCTCTATTGCAATATGTTCACGTATTAAACTTTTTGATATTGAATCATCAATAACCAATTCATTTAGTATAACGAGATTTTGAAATTTTTCTCAACTTTCCATATTTTTGGTTTTAGCTTTATGCCAAAATTATTTTTAAAGTCGTTTTTTATAATTAAATGAAGTAATGTTTAATTTAATTTAATTTAATTTATTTCATTTAATTTAATTTATATGCATTTATTTCAACTGAGGTTAAAAGTGACGGTGAAACCCTCTTTTCTCACTTTGATTTAGAAATCTCCGCTAAAAAACCCATGATATTGCAGTGAAAATTTCCACTGAAAAAAAAGCCTTTTTAAAGAATTGAAATTGTAAGAATTGTATATGCAAAAAGCACTATAAGGATCGAGTTAATAAATTATGTAAAGCTTCTAAGATTCAACTTGAGTGACGTCCACGTCTTCCGATGCGCATGCGATCCGGTGGTGCATGCGATAAATATACGATTCGGTTGTAATAAGAATAATAATAAAATTCCAAGGCATAAGCATAGAATTTGCTCGCGAACTGAGATAAGCAATCAAAACCCGTCAACGAAGAGTATATCCGTTAACACTTTGTAGCTTATGAACGTTGCAAACGATTACTGTTCACACTATCTCTAAATATCGCGTGGATGTAAAATGAAAGTATTTTCATTTTATATACAAGAAGCTGATAAAATGCCTCTTTTTATAAATTCATTGCTAGTTATGAGGAAGTTCTTGACTTTAAATACCTTGGATCCACTCTAACCTCGAATGGCTAAGTAAAGGATAAAGTTGTAATCTGGATAACGGCAGTTAGGAATATATTTTTCCTGCTGATGAAAAACCTCTATGGAACCGTTACGAAATCACCGTGAAAACGAAAATCCGTGTCCATATGGCTGCACTTCACTCGATCTTGCTATATGACTGCGAAATCCGGCCAATGAGAGGGGAAAATAGTGGAAGAAAAAGCTATAAATCTTTGACCACTCATATCTGAAATACATTTTACGGATCCGTCGAGCGGATAAAATCGCATATTTATCTATCTTCGCTCAAATACCACTTATGTATCATCGCAGAACTTCTTCGCTGGTTGAGGTATGCTCTCAATTGCCCACCACAAGAATTGACATAACATATTTCGTTACTTGCTAAACCCTGTGACGAATGGCGAGTGAGCCAATCGAGAAGATCTGGAGTGATACAGTCAGGAAAGATTTTGAACATATAGACAGATCGGCGATAAATGGACTTAGACGATAGAAGAAGGAATGGCTTCTATTACTACTAGCGATGGCGTCGGACCGACTTATCGGTCTTACCCTTGAAGCCAGCCTAACCAGTAATGGTGAGAGCTATTAGAAGATGAAGAAGAATTCAATTTAAGCAATAAATCTTTATAAAAGTAGCATTAGCAATGATCAAAGTACATAACGATTTTAATTTATGATTTTCATTTTGACGACGAATTCACCTAAGATAACTTGCACTTCAAACACTTGAACAATCACCTTACTCTATTCAGAGAAAGTAACAGAGAACAGTAAGTATAGTATTCACCAATATTTTCAATTATATACCAATAAATTTTTACTGCATAGAAACTCATTGCTAAAATTTTAGAAATTTTGTTAAAATTAATGTGAATATAAAATTTCGCTCTCTTATAATCGTTTTCCTTTACGAACCATTTATTGCACACTTCAGTATCACAGTGAATTTTTGTCTGCAAAGATAGGTGTCTGCCTTACTATTAATGCTATTAATATCATCTGGTTTTCTGTTGTACATCTGTTCTGCATCTTTTTTGAGCAGAGATTAATCGGATTTCGTTATCCAGATTATAGTTAGCAATTCGTAAGAAGGAAATGGAACTTCGTTTGTGATTTCTTTTCTTTTACGATAAATAACTTTACTGAGCGCAGATCAGCTGACTGTTATCAATTATTGCTCTTTTATCGTAATGCACCTTCATATTCCATGCAAATATAGATTAACTTCATTTTTCAAGACGTTCACTACGTATAAAAATATATACGGATATATTCAGCATGTTCTTTGCCAGAACTAATTTTGACAAAACTATTACTAATGTAAAGTGAAATACTTTTAATGCTTAATCCTTTTAAATTTCTCTTGATGCATCATAAATTAGAATATTTTAGTCATTATTCGACCTCTAATTGGGCAATTTTGTGATTAATAAAGAAATTGCATCGAAAAGTAAATATATAGCCAAATAGTTTAGATTTTTGGGATCTCAATGTCGAGTTTTTTAGGGGCACGAAATGTTTAGATACAAGAGTGTGATACGAGAGTGATTACGAGTAATTTGTATTTATATCATTTAGTTCCAGAATTTTGCATCCTGTTCAAAAGTAACTATCTACATTTTATTGGAATTGAATGACCAGCAAATCATTAAAAAATCCGAGTTGCGTCGGCGGCTGATTCAATTGCATTCATATCAACACTAAATTTACAAATTCCTTGCAAAAATTTCTAGCTGTATGAACAGACAGCTGAGGTTGCATGCTCAGAAATGATGAGCACTAGTCACTTTTTTATTTACTTACTTATATATATTTATTTATAGATATGAAGTCAGAATAATTATGGCCGGCTTTCTTGGATACCTTACGCAGTTTCAAATAAAATCAATGTTGATTTCTTTATTTAAAGTTCCAGGATAGAAGTTTTAATGCATACAACAAAAAAGGATATTTTTTAATGTGTGATACAAAAAAAGGATATAATTTAAAACAAATAATTAAAGAAAAAGGAAAAACAAAGAAACAAATAAATAAGAAACGTATAAAAAATCATTTAAAAATTCTGCAATTCTGCACAATTTGCAATCAATGAAACTGTAAAAGGATATATGTCTTATTACTAGGACGATTGTTAATTGTTGCTTTCATTGAGGTCATTCATCGTGGATGGATTCGGTTCCTGTGACTAAAAGTGATATGTGGGTAGAGCTAGAGGCTCATCTATTCTGAAGACTCTTTGGTAAGAGAATTCCAATTTAGTAGTATTTGAACTCAACTAAAACAATAGCGCTTTTCGATTTAATCGTTCAACGAATTAGCTAATAAAGAAAAGATGTTATTCAATTTAATATATTTCTGTACATAACAAATAGGTTTTTTTTCTGCATATTAAACGTCGATCTGATTAAAAGTTTGACTGACAGGAAAAAAGTAATCATTTATATTAAATATGATAAAAGTAATCATTTATAAATGAATGACAGAAAAGAGTGTCAATTTTTTGTTGTGCTAGATAGCGCATAAATAAAGAATTCCATAATGCCAAAAATATTTCGGAATATAACCTGCCTTTGGCTATTTCTTAGTAATTTTCTGATCATAACTCTTCTGTAATGTAATATCCGATTTAATATCTGATTTGATTTAAAAAATGTCTTTAAAAAGAGTGCAAAGTAGGCAAAATTATTTTGCAAAATAAGTATTTTTTTTCCAAGAATTCCTCAGGTTAATGATTGTTGGCATGTTACTTCGGAGCGACATCCAATCCACATCCGTGTCAAATCGTTTTTTACTTCAAATAGCACTGATTATCAGTTTGGTTTGGCTAGTGCTATTTATTAAAAGGATGAAATCTTTTGCACATTACTCTTAGATAAAAGTACGAGTAAGCTTCTTTAAGGATTTACTTCTAGCGACCAGTCTACTGCCGTCAAGAACAGAAACCCATGTTGCGTGACCTTAGTCAGAATAACTCATTCACGGAATTTCTTCACTTTAACAATTCATTGGAATTAACATAATATTGGAACAACTGAAAACTTTTACTTTTATTGTGTACTCTCATCACCGCTTCAATAAAAACCCACAAAATTAACGCTTTAATTCATGATGCTATCAATATTGATAGAAGCGATGGCATAAGATGAAAATAAGATTAGCAGATGATTAGCCATAGATGGTACATTCATTATTATTTACGAATTTTTAATGAAAACCTTCATTAAATATTTGTGAATAACTTCAAACATTTTTATACGTATAAAAACCATTTTTATATTTTTTTATATTTTTTTGCGTTGTTTGAAAGTTCTATTAGATAGAATCTAGATTGATAGCCTTGAAGTTCTTCTATCCAATCAGTAGAAAAATTAACTGCCATTCCATGATGCTTCGTATTGCTTCATTTTTTTTCAAACGTTCCATTTAAAAATTCCAGCTAATAATGGACTCAAGCGCTAGGAGCATCGCCAAAAAAATAACTGGTAAAATTTGTCATATTCCACTGTTAATTATTATAGATCTTGTCGGAAAAAGAATGTACTCTTGCGACCGTGAATTGAAATATTTATTTAAAAAAATACTGTAATAAATGAAAAATACTGTTTACTATAATAAATAAAAAATAGTTATTCAATAGGTTCAAAGTAAAAGCGAATATATTCAAGGCGAATAGTTAATAAAAAATGGTAATGGCGAAGGCGATTTTTGATATTGCCAATCCAACACTGACCGGTTCTCCTTTGCCAATCTGCGTGGTTCTTCCGAAACATTGGTAGATCAAAAATTACATAAAAATTAATTTATTTTTATTCAAAAGAAAATTTTTTTTTGTTTGATATGCAAATAAGATGGCCTTACAAAGTAGCTAAGAGATGCATGAACAAAGAAAGAACAAAAACAATTTTGTGCGATTTGCATATTGTTGACTGCTTATGATGTGGAAAGCCTTGTTAAAATTTTGTTTTTTTTATTTTTTTTGAATTTTCGAAAGCTTTATAAATTTTGCCGTATTATTTTATTTCGTCCCTTCGGTTGTTTCCGGCAGATCTCATACAATCTGTTTCAGAGAAAAAATTGCATTCAGGTTCCTGATTCATCCATTGTTCATATAGAGATTCATTTTGTAGGCGCATTTATTAATTCTTTAATTAAATGAGCGAATCATTATTGTTTAGATTATCATCTTAAGTCATAGCCCTTGCTATTTACGTAAACCTGTTGTAAAAAATTCAAATGTTGCTATAAATATACTGAAATGGTTGTCTAGCTAAATGCATCACCCTACTTGTCTAATAAGTTATATATGGGATAAATCCTAACTAGAAGCTCTGATTACTAACTATCTTATCACTTCGCGAAGCATTAAAACAGAATCTGAATTGAAAAATTGGATCGATGGATAATTCACTACAAAAACACAAAAATAAAAATTCACTAAAATGTTGATTCTATTACCGAAATTTTTTGATAAAGCCTTATCAGTGAAAATATATATAATGATCATTCGAAAACAACCTTTTTTATAACATACTATTGCTTCACATTTTTCCTCATTAAATTAATGAGAAAATAATGTGGACTTTATAATCTCAACGCAAGAATTAACGCAAAATTTTTCTGGTTCATGCGAACAGTAACTGATAGAAAGACAAAGGAAAATTTTTTACGAATCGGTTCAATAAAAATGTTAAGGCACAGCAAGCCGAAAAATTTCAAATACCTACCTATTTTTTCGTATGATTAAAATAAACCGTTTATCATTAATGGTTGTGGTTAATGTCACTCCGCTGTCTACTAATTATCTCATGTTTATGTGGTTTTTAGGATGAGAAATTTTTGCTCATACTTGGCAACACAAATATAAATTGGTCAGAACCATTCGGATTGGAAATTTGTTGTTTAAAATCAATTTATGGATATTCACCGATATGTTGATAACAATGCTGCCACCAATCATTCACCATCATTATTAGTACTTTCTTAATGCTAATATATAAATGGCAAAAAAGTAAAGTATGAATATGAGGAATGAAGAATCTCAAAAACTGTAGGTTTCGTATAAAAAGGAATGAAATTTTTTTGATTTAAAACTTCTTGCATTTCATCTATTATTGATCGCATCCACTATCTTTTAAGCCAGCCACTTTGATTTTTATATTCCAGAACATCTTTGAAAATCTTTTAAATTCTTTTTGTTTTTTCGTCTACTATGAACGATGTTTTTAAATCCAATTTCACTTTATTTACTTACAAAATCATAAAGACGTCGAATTACTGGCGTAAGTTGGCATTAAAAATTGACTATATGCTATTTGATTTTTCATGTCTTATCCATCTATCATTGATCATTTTTTCAGTGATTTTGAGAGCCACAATATTTACTCTAATTGACACAAAGAAGGATATTCATCTACATATGGTCACTAAAATATTCTATAATAAACCATTTCAAACCGACATGGCTAAATGGCTATCTGACCTAACTCAAAAAGCAAACGAATAGTTTTTATTACAGAAACGATCTTAAGTTTGTGTGATACTCATCATTTATGGCTTGGTTACCTCAGGCTTAATACAATACGAAATTTTTCCAAAAAGATCATTTAGCGCTAGAAGTACCGGTGTTTCCCAGGCATTATCGGGGTTTCTTAATAACATGTTTAGTCCTTTTGGGACATCAAAATGAATATACTTCTAGCTAAAATCTGATTTTGCTTTACTGTCGTCTATGCCAGTTCAATACCTGTATAAGTTTATACAAAG
This sequence comes from Dracunculus medinensis, assembly GCA_900625125.1. Classification (NCBI taxonomy): domain Eukaryota; kingdom Metazoa; phylum Nematoda; class Chromadorea; order Rhabditida; family Dracunculidae; genus Dracunculus; species Dracunculus medinensis. The sequence goes on along the minus strand of UYYG01000147.1, from coordinate 12,577 downwards.
TTATTCTATTTAAATTTAATTTATTAAATTAAAATTTAGCCATTAAAATTTAGTTAATTCTGGAATTCATTTTTCACTTTGTTCAGTCAGTTGAAGGTTAAATTTAAAAAATTCGGCCGCATTTTTTTTGAACTTATATATCCAGAATGAATAAATAAATACGGAACGACGCCTTTTCAAGTATGAAATTGCAGGAAAAAAATTTAACTGCCTTATCTATCTCAGCCGCTGAACCGTTTTCAATTCATTTGTTGATAATTCTGTTGATACAGCGAAAGAATAATTCTTATGGAATGAAGGCCTAATTTATTGATCCGTCTGAATTGAAAACGGAAAACGTTTTATACTTAATGAACAAGTTCGCTGAATCGAATCGTTTAGAATCGAGTTTTGTCTCATTCTGCTATAGGCATTAACCTGTATTTTATGCTTCTCCGAAATACTTCAGCTGCGAGCTTTTGTGAAGAACTTTGCATCACTATATATAAATAAACACTTCGAAATAACTGTGACTACAATTCCATCATTAATTCGCCAATGCAATAATGATAGTAAAAAAATTTAGGAGCGATTTGCATAATTCTATTTCAATAAACTATTAATCCTTTCAGCAAAATATTGTGAAATCTCACATTATTTTAGAGTGAAGATATTTGTTGCTATATTTTTTTTTCTGCTACATTAAGGAGTTATATTTTGAAGTTTTAGAGTAAAGATATTTGTTATATATAGAGTAAAGATATTTCTAGTTTGGTTGACTCTACTGAATATTATCAGTGGCGACCAAATTCGCCAAGGATTAATATGAAGTTTTTCTGCTTCCAGGCTATGATGAATTTATTTCTTCTGCTCCTTATGACTTTGTTCGCATATGTGCATGAATGCAACAGTGCAGATGAAGACAAAACCTTTACTGTTATGACATTCAACACTTGGATTACTGGAAGTTTGGTGAAAAATGGGCTATATAAAATATCGAGCCATATAAAATCAGTTGATCCAGATATAGTCGCCTTACAGGTATCATCATTTTCACTGAAAAATTCAACAATATATGAATTCAACAATATCTGCAATAAAAAGGAACAAAAAAGTGTTTTCTAGGATTATTTAACATTAATGTTTTGCTATATTCTGCACTTATTCCAAAATTTTTGTTGATTCACTAGAATTATTTTTAATAAAATATAAAATTTTATTTATCAGAATATGAATTAAGCTTTCAAAACCTCTCCTAGTTTCCATTAGTTTCAATTTTATCACAATGTTTATCCACAAAGAACTTTCCACATTCTTTACACTAAAGAATAATTTAGAAATACTTCAGGAAATTTCAAATCAAGATGTTATGATGAAATTGATGGTTTATCTTGGAGATAAATGGCAAATGATTATGCCAAATAAGTCTTATCCAGATACAGCGATAATTACTCGCCATTCGGTATTTTGTGAATTTACTAAATCTTCCTCCATTCTCACCGTTTGGCTCTCTCCTTAAGTCAAAAACTTTAAACTTCTCACTCGTATTGTTTCTTAAAATTTAATAAGGTATCTACATTTGGATTATAATAAGTAATGAATCCCACAACAGAAGGCTTAACTGTTCTTTCGAATTCATGAAGTCTGAACAATTTATATTTAGATTATACCGAATACCCAAGCACAGTTTAGCCGAGGCATTGGTGTCAATGTAAAATTAAATCATTCAGATTTAATCATAAATGTGTGGTGTCTTCATTTGGATTATAAGTAAATATTTAACAATATTTAACTTTTTTTAATATCACTCGTTCGAGCCATATCAATAGTGAATTTAAGTTTCACCACTAAGAAAAAATTAATTATATCGAGTCTCACATTATGCCGTGTTTTCTCAAATAAAGCGAGTGCAATATAACAATGGTTGCCTTGCCAATAAAGTGAAAAATTTGCACTATTCAAAAATTTATACATATGAAAGTTGATGGAAAAAAATATTAAATCTTTAAAATCTTTAAAGCAATTTTTTTAATGTTTTTTGGTCCTATGGTCCTTATGCAGCAAACAATAAGTTGGTGACTAGCGATGGTCAAATTCTTGCGGGTGAAATGAACTTTGGTGAAGGTTTGATTCAAAACTTCTATCTTTTCCTAGTACATTCAAAAAACTGTTCGATATAAATCAAAATGAATATTAAATTTTTTCCTTAGTATTCAGATTTATGTACTTGAATAATTTAAATTTCTTTCTTCTTCAGCTGAAACTGAAATTAAATTAAACTTGTCATAATTTGAAACTATGATTAAATAAGGCGGAAATAAAAAATTAACATTTATTTATTTGGAATAAGGTCAGGGAAGGTGATTTACGTGGTTGTATTAATAATATATATATAAATAAAGAAAATGAGACGACTATTTTAGTGAAACTATTTATTATTTCCTTCCTGAGTGAATTAGAGATTTCTAAAAATTATTAAAACAAATACTGAATGGCCAAAACTTAAAACTAATGGTTTTATGTTTTAAAACAATTTTAATTTGATGCGAATCTTTTTTTATGAATTAACAAGAAATTTTTTATCATTCATAAAAAGAATTTGTGTCAAGCACTGTTTGCGAAAGAAGGTTGAGATCTGCAATATTTGCTCTTATATTACAAATAAATTATTCCGAAAATGCACCAATTAAGAGTAAATTTTCGATGAATTTAATTAAATGGCCCATTTACAAAAATTCTAAATGAATAGAGATGTTTAAGTAGAGAATGGAAGAAGTAGAAAGGAGGAGAAAATGTAGTCGAAAAATTTATGCTGAATAAAATTATTTTAGGTCGTTTTGCGAATATACGAGAGCTTTTAGTAAATAGACACTTTCAAAAAGCATTAATATCAGTGGATACGATACCTCTGATCGTTTGTGGTGATTTCAACTCACCATCACATCTCGATTGGACTGTTGAAACTCGGTATTTTTTCTTCAAATGATATATTTGCAATTAATTAACGTCAACAATTTTTTTTTCTTTTTTTTCAGTACTACTAATTCTTATTGTCATTAAAAGAGTATGAATAGAAATACTTCAAACTGATTTAACTTCAAACTGAAACTGATTTAATTATTTCCTGAGGAAGAAAAAAGTTTTGAAGCACTTTTGGCACAAATTATTTTAAATTATTTTTAATATAAATATAAATGATTTTCATTTTCCTAACGCAATAATTAAGATATCTAAAATAAGTTAATAAAGTAACTAAAATCAGCTGGTATTAGCAATCCACCCACACTTCTATCGCCACATGATTTTCTGGCAAAGATTTCTAATTGTAATGATGGCCAACGGAACTAGCCTAAGTAGAAATGATCAGAGCAAACCACTTACTTCATTTATCAAATTAGCTAGACTAGATTTTTAAAATATTTATACTTTGTAAAATAAAAATATTTAAATTTGTGAAGAAAAATAAGCCAATATTGGAAAAATTTTCTAAATCTAAAGTAAATGAATGAGCCCAATTCAGTAATATTCATGGAGGATGGGTTTTTGAATGGCCAGCAACTAAAATGCTACAGAGTGAAACGATGCTGCTCGATTCATTTCGAGAACTTCATCCTGACGTTAACCGGCATCCAGGTTAATGATTAAATTTAATAGTAATCGAATAGTAATCTAAAATTTTATATTTCCTTACAAAATAGTAAAATTTTTACTAAAAGCGAATTACTATTTTTAACAAGCATTGAACCAGAGATACTAATAAAAATAAAAGTTTAATTAAAAAAATAAAATAAGATGACGCATTCAGAAGGCATAAACCAGTTATGAATAGGAACAATCTATGCATCTGTGCAACTTTTGGGTAGAATTGATGAGAAACTTACAAAACTAATTCGAGAAATTTTCGAGTTTTTTTAAATTCTTTTTCAAACAAAATCTTACTTAATTCTACTTATTCCACCAAATCCATCAATAAATAATTCAATCAAGCATTTTTTAATATCATCGCCAGAGAACCACAGAGCTAGGTGATAGAATTGCCAGTCCAATGAGTCAACAGTAGCACCCGGGTTCCATTTGCAGTGGTAAGTTTGTCAAGAGGCATTAATCGAACCTATGATGAATCGATCTTAATGGATTAATAAAGGTGGTATTTGAACGAAGGTGGTTGCAATCATGTGATATTTTATCCGTTCGGCAGACTCATAAAATATGCCTTAGACAAAAATGGTCAAAGATAGATAACTTCTTAATATTCTCCAACTCTCATTGGCCATGTCTCGAGCATATAAGAAGGTCAAGCGAATTGCAGCTTCTTTTTACAGTGATTTTATGACAGTTCCGCAAAGACATCGTCAACCGGAAGAATGCATTTCTAGTTACAATTATCCAGGTTATCATTTCATTTTTTTGCTTCACCATTTACGATCAGAGTGGGTGGATCCAAGATATATAAAATCGGTCACTTCTTCAAACGGCAGTGAAATGATAGAAATAAGTATTTTTACAGCTTCTTCTATATACCACTTCTTAGAGAGGTATGTATCTTGCGGCAAAGAAAATAATATGCAAACAGGCTTAAATGAACAGAAATCGGTTAAAACACTGTCTAAACATACTCTACTATTATTGGCCATGTTTATCAGCAATAAAATGGTACTCAGCGCAACCAGATTCTTTTTTCGCATATTTTTTGTTGGTTTTAACACACACACCATTATTATTTCAGATCATTTTAGACCTTTTCCCCACTTTATAAAGACGAAATAGTTTTTCCTATTATCACCTACTCGAGTAGAATAGAGGATTTCATCTAGCCGTATCGCTGTTGTTGCATGCCTTCGAACCGGTAGCCAGGACCAGAATCCTGACGTGACATACTTACATGGTTGGACCGTCCTGATCTCTGCCTAGTACACTTCCGAGTGGCACATTGATATGGATTTGGTTTCTGATTTTCGGAGAAGGGAATCTTTAGTTGTGGCCAATATTCATTGGCTCTTCCAGAGGGGTTGTTGTTTTTTACATTCGTTGCGTTGTTTCGATAATTGATAAGTTAATTTCGTATGAATCCTGGTTCAAGGCATAACATGGCCTAATCTATGAAGATTACCAATTTCAGTGCCATGATAACAATTTCTATAACATTTATAACGAATAGGGGATTTTAAAAGGATTTTTTCGCCTATGGAATAGTAAAAAATAAAATTTCTGGCGATTTTGCCTTTCTTTTTTTTTAGGTATTACTTGGTCAACGGTGGAAAAGATGACAAGTGCTGGCTGGGAATGGATGGTCCCTGAACCGCAAGATCGAATTGACTTCATTTTTTATAAAAGTTCTCTCATTCGACCACTCTGGTCAATAACGTATAATGGTTATAGTTATGTTCATCCGAAACCGTATCATTATAATAATGATTATCCATCTGATCATTATGCGGTTATAACAAATTTTGCTATTAATTTCGAAACATAAGAACTATGTGTATCTTTTCGTTGCTATTTGTGCAATTTTCATGGCCTTACATGATAAAATTTTTTGATCGAGATGTATTATATTATATAATATAATATATCAACACCAATATTCCGCAAGTATTTGAAATTGACAAAATTTTCTTATTTTATTAAATTCTTAATTATAATGGCCTTATTTATTTTTAAAAATCTTATCCTATGGAGGCAACAAAGTGGAAATATTTGGAGAGAAATGGATAAAAATCAATTATACATATATATATATATATATATATATAATAAAATAAATATAATTATAATAATTAATAAACTTTTTTTTTTTAAAGAATTTCTTAGTATATGTAAAAAGCAAAATAAGAATAAGCAGTAAAAGTATTAGATCGTCTGCCACGCTTTTTTGTGTTGAAAACTTTTGAATCGCTTCCCTTTGAATGGGCGGTATAAATAATGTAAGATACCCTCGGTTCAAAATTTTAACCTCACAACTGGGTAATTAAACCTCAAACATTGACACTTAAACCATTAATAACATAACGAAAACACTACGCTCGATATAAAATAGAAGCAAAGACTAAGAAGACAAATGTTTTAAAAACAAATAAAAAAAGTACCATAAATTATTTAAAAAGCACGATGTAAATAAATAAAATAAAAGCATATAAGAATCGTCGCGAAATGACTATAAAAACGAAACCATCGAATCGCTTTCCTTGTTATATGGTTGCGAGATATGGCCGATGAAAACGGAGGATATTAAGAAATCTTCACCTGACCACTCATGATGCATTTTACGAGTACGTCGAGTGGATAAAATCTAATATGATAGCATCCATCTTCACCAGATTCACCAGCATTAAAACTACCACCACAAAATGTCGTCTTCGATGGTTAAGGCGCATTCTTCGTCGCCCACCACAGGAGCTGAATATTTCGTTATTTACTAAACCTTGATGGATGGATGGCGTCAAAAGAGAGGATGTTGAATAAAGACCTGGACTGACGCAGTCAAGAAAGATTTTGAATGTATAGGCGGACCGGCGATATATGGGCTTAAACAATGGAAAAATGAATGGCTATTATTGCCGTTGATGACGTATATACCAAATAGGAGACATCGATGTTTACCAGATATGGTGAAAGCTGTTAGAAGAAGAGAGAAGAAATAAAAGAAAACGAATCAAATAAAAAATTAAATATTTAGATAATGGAGCCTGGTTCTCTTTTTAATAAAAAAAAAAAAACAATTCTATTAAGAGGCGTAAGTACAACATCAAATCTATAAGAAGACCCCATTGACCCTAATTGTTGATTGACAGATGTAAATAAAACCAACAAAGAATTAAGGCCTTTTGGCGGGTCAGGATCGCTAGTTGAAAATAATAAATTTGGAATAAACATCGCATTTTGCGAAAGTGTGAAAAACTCATGGAAAATTTGCATATTTTTTACTATTCTCAACTGAAAGCTTTTCCTTCAGTTATAAATACAATGAAATGCAATGACATTAGTAGTCTGTGATTTCTCCCAACAGCATTGAATTTATAAATTTTTATACTACAGCATTGTACGGGTTTATAAAAATATTCGAAGAAGGAATTCATTAGCTTCAAGAAGGCTCCCATTGGAATGCCAAATTAATTCATGATTTCTCCTTTCTACTTATTCTAATAGCTCAAATAATCTATTTTATTTATAATTGCTGATTGTCTCCTTTGACGCCTTCAAATATCCTGATATGTATTTCCTGAAAGCTATTCTTTTTTCTACCATCTAAGGTATATCGCTAGGCCTAAAATCTCATGCGATCGTATTTTATGACGATATTCTCATATACATATTCAAATATGACAAATGCAGTCATGTGAGATCCTGTGCACTATTGGCAGATAGACAGTAAGTACTTTCGGCAGGAATGGTCAAAGGTAGACAACTTTTAAATATCTTTCACCCAAATTCTACATATTTTGCAATTGTATAATGAATTGTGTATACTGCAGCCAGATAAATGCGAAATTATTTATAAACCAAGTAAATAAATAAAAACTAAAAGAATATTAAATTTGATCAGTATCAGTTTAAAACATGTTCCAACAAAAAAAAGCTTATGTATGGACATATGGAATTTTATCTTTCGCCTAACCATTAGGTATAAGGGTGAATCCGAGATATTTAAAGTCAAACACTCCTTCAACGGTTGATAAATTTAAATTGCGATCTTATTAGTGTCTGGCATACAAAAAAAAAAAATTTTGGGGTTATTTACAATAATTTTAACGAAAATTTTCATTCCTTCTATCGACATATGACCTAATGTATATTGCAGTTCTCTGTAACTATCATGAAAAAATAGAACACATGAATGTATTCAAAGTTCATGGAAGTATGTATGTTCTCGATTGATTTGCATTCTCCTTAAATGTTGAGACAAGCAATGTCGATAACCAAATCTATGGGATTGTAAAGAGAATACAATCTTAACATACACCGGTATGTACTTCAAAAGATTGTATATGTCCTATATGCTTCAATAAGCCTAAAAAGCGAAGGCGACGCTATGTAATAACATTATTTACGCAAGTGGTATTTGAACGAAGGTGAATGCGATTATGTGAGATTTTATCCGCTCAGCGGATAAAATGTACCTTAGGCAAGAGTGGTCAAAGGTTGATAACTTCGTAATATCCTCAACTCTCATTGGCCATATAGTAAGATCGAAAGAATCACGGCTACATAGATGCGGCCTTTCGTTTTTATGTTGATTTCGCAATGGCTCCATAAAGTTTTTATCAACAGGAAGAAACATTTCTAGCTGCCGTGATCCGGGCTATAATATCGTCTTTTGTCTGGCCATTTGGTATTAGAGTAGATCCAAGGTATTTAAAATCGCGCACTTCCTCAACCGACAATGAATTTATAAAAAGAGGCACTTCATTATTTTCTTGGACACAAGACGAAAAGAGTTTATATTTACATTGATCCTGAGACCGATTCTCGCTGCAGTTGATGACATGTTATTTAGCATTGCATTTCGTCATAACTATCAGCAAAAAGGACTATTCAAGATCTCATAAGCGTATTCTCATAAGCGTATCATCAGCGTATTCAAGATCTCTGATACGATACTCTGGACTGGTTTGGACGCTTCTTGAGTGCCGACAAGCGATCCATTAACTAGTCTATCGCACAGTTGAATACTGCAGGGGAAAGGACACTCTTGACGGACACCAGTTTTTATTTCGAAGCCAGTAAAATGCCTTTATGAGTCGAATCATCTTCGCTGGAACATCTTCGCGTTCCATCATAACGTCGCTTTATCAACTACGGCAAAGTCTCAAAGTCGATGAAACACGTGAAAATGAGTTACAAATATCTGAAGCGATGTTGGTCAGCACAACCGGGCCCAGTCTGAACCCAGCTTGATTAGGGTACACCCTGATGTCCCATACTTCCATAAGTCTGTTGAGTCAAAGGAAAGTAAAAATTTTCTATTAGGCTAATTTCTCGATAATTGTCGCAGAATATCCTATCATCTTTCCTGGAAATTGGGAGCAGAATTTCATCATCTGGTAATATTTCTTTTTCCTATACATTTGCGTTATAAAGGTCGATGGACAACATTTGAATAGTTCATGGATAATAAAGATTATTTTATTTTTTGTTGACAGTACACAGATGCAAACGAATGGTTCGACGAACGTATCAGCAATATCAGGGCTAAGAGATGGCGCTTTATGGTTAAGTTTGGCCTCAAAGAATTCTTTCCATCTTATGAGGAGGTTAGGAAGTTCTCTTAACCGGGATGCCATTGCTGTCCCTTACCATTTCATTTCACTGACTTTTCCCCGAGTTTTAATTGCTTTATAAAGAAGGCGGCATTGTTTCCTATTATCACCTAACCTAGCCGCTCTCCATTCTTAATGCCATATCTCTCCTACAGCGATTTCTTTTCCACTGTGCTGTTGTCGTTGTAATTCTTCAGCACATGGTCAGGATCTCCTGATATTTGGGCTTTGGCAGACAGTTGGACAGTTGCTTTCGACACCCAACTAAGGCACTTCCTACTCTAGTAGCGAAAGTAGCTGACTTTTGTATTATGTATTATGACCTACGCACGCATTCCATTTTCCCTCGATTATGACCATTTCATGTTTCTGTAGAGACTTTGCTAGCAGTTGAAGTTCTGCATAGAAATTATCTTTATTATGGTTATCTGTCGGCAGAGTTGGAGCATAAACACCGATGACCGAGATATTGCAGAACTTACTTTTAAAGCGGGCATAGGCCGTACGGTCCATACCGCTTACCACTCAATCAAAGTTGAATAGGCATTTTCAGAAATGGCACTCGTTAAACCATTTCACTCGAGTTATCCGAAGCACAGCAGTGATATAGCTAGTACCTCTACTCCGAGCCAGGATTAGTAATTACTCGAAACTCGAGATGAAGAAAATGGACCTCTGACAAGCAGACAATGTCCACACTATATTTAGAAAGGGTGTGGTCAGTGATCACTTGGCTTGCAACGTCCATAATCGTTCTGATGCTCCACGCTGATACGGCTAATATCTCACTGCGCATGCAGAAAGCCGTTACCCTTGATAGGATTTGAGCAATTACTCTGGCTTGTGAGCACATTTTATCAGTATTGTAATTGTTTTACGCCCGGCCTGCATATTTATCGCATGTATCACAGGCTTGGAGTATCGTTCGCGTCGGAAGACGTATCAAAAATACCTCGCTCTTTCACCATTGAGCCACCTGGGAATAAAGCTACAGGTAGGTCCTTTGCAGCCACCTGGATATGACAGGTTCCGCCGAAGATGGGCATGTTTATTGTAATATTATTATATAGCAAAAGTGAGAAAGGAAAAAAGAAACTATCGTTTGCGATGTTCAAAACGATATAATCAATATATAATCAATACATCAATTCGATAATAATATATTATAATATTAATAATATTAATTTCTCGATATAGAGCAGTTGCATGATCCCTCAACAATTAAGCTGAGCTCTTTAATTTATCAATGGAGAGTGTCTACTTCGGTTTGGTAACAACATGGATTTTTTTTCACCAGTACATGCTTTCCATCTAGTTAAATTGAACTCATACACCACCAACTTTCACATTAGATTTATTATATCGAGTCAGTCATCGATGGAAGATAGATGGAATCTGTACTAGATAGCGGTGCATTACGTGGCTGAAACTGGCAACCTCCGACCATATTGTGGTTAGAACCAAGGTCCGAATGAAACGGACCAGTAATAAAGCATAACCCCTCAAAATCTTTTGATTATTTCATCGGTACCTTCCAAGTACCACCGGGCTGATATGGCTGTTGGTACCGTCAAATTCACTAGGATTTAGTAGGATTAGAAATTTTTACTAAGAAATTATCAGGCGATAGAGGTTAAGCGGGCGGCCATCGAGAGGTTCACCTTTGTCAGGGTCAAACCAACAATATTCCACGCGAATCGAAACAATTAAATCACCTATGTAATTTTTTTGCTACTTTTTTGTGAATTACAAATTCATCTTTTATTGCGAATTTTAAATCAACTTGAATTCAATAAAAATTAGTGCACAAAGAAATTCAGCAAAATGATTTGCTAGATTAGAAATTTTTGAATACATGGTTAATTCCTTTTTCTGAAAATCGCTCATCATTTCTAGTCAAGTTTGCTCCACTAGCTTGTCGAATCAGGCAAGTTTTGTCATGGACTTACTGGGTGGAAATGCAGATGGCCAATACCACTCAGATTTCGATCCTAACAGAACTAGAGCCCAAGCGACAGAGTTCCAAAATGAAGTCAACAACCGACTGCACCATTCCATTCAGCAGTTATGCTTCATTTGTATTATTACACCGCAAAAAGTCACAAGAATTGTTCGATTGCTATGATCTTATATGATTTGCCCCTTCTGTGACAATTCTCGAATGGTCAAGCACTTATTATATTGTAGCACAAATTGTATGCTTGCTTTTGTCAAAATTTATTTCACTCACAACGAAAAATGCAGCAACGATTAATACGTAACAAACAAGAATAAACTAAATAAATAAATAAATAAATAAAATGGTTATCAAACAATAACAAAAAATTCTTAATTATCTAGAATATTATGCCAGAATAAATTGAAAATGGTTTTAAAATTAATATACAATAAAATTAAATTAAATAAAATTAAAATTAAGAATTGGAAATCAAAAGAAATTTGTTCTCCTTTATATATAACATAATTTTCATCTTACAATTTTTATGACACATTTTGAATAAAAATAATCATGCTTCAGTAATTTCCGCTTACATTCTTTTCATTTATAAATTGTCAATTTTATTTTAGTTAGTTAATCAGAAAAATGGAATGTTTCGTAAATATTTTCCCATTACTTTCCTATTCTGAATAGAGCTTAAAAAAAGGAAAAATAACGAGAAAACAAATAATTCAAACCTAAAACTCAATCTGCTATTCAAAAAAAATATTCAAAAAAAGCTTTGAGATTTATTAGAAATGACGCTTGAGTGTAACAACCTTGAAAAATTTTTCTATCAGTTCAACGAATCGGTTATAAAGCAGAATGAGGATGGAAACAACCAACGAACCTATTTTAAAACAACAAAGAGAAATGGTGGAATCTGTAAAACAAACGTCGTTTTCCAGAAAAACTGGAAAAAATAATCAATATTTAATGTGTAAATAAAAATCCCACTTGCGGTTTTCGTCTGAGGATATCTATTAATGAATAACAAGTGGGAATATATGACGAGAACTGAAAAAGCGATAAGCTATGTGGAGTGAAATGCTGCGATACACAATTAATTAATGACTAGCCAGACGGATTCGAGCAACAGCACCAATGTTGTAAAAAATTTTTGTGGTAATATAAAATTTATAAATGAAGCACAAATTCTCTAGGAAAAGGATTTTTTTTAATATTAAAATAGTATAGGAGGAAAGAATATGAGAAATTAGAGAAACACTAAGCATTGAAAGAGGAACTAGCAAAGATGTGGAAAGTAAAGGTCAAAGTAGTTCAAGTGATAATTGGAGCATTAGGAATTGTAACCTTCAACAGATTCCAGGAACAACTACATCAGAGATCTCTGTCCAAAAAG
>UYYG01000288.1:0-15625 GCA_900625125.1 Dracunculus medinensis | reverse complement strand
TTTTTGGGAATTTACACCGTTGCTACTTTGACCCGCTCCACTGACGAATAAGATAAGAAGCTCCCGATCCGATGACAAAGAAATTGAAACATCTTTTTTCGCCACCTAAACCTGTATATCCCTGGACTATTCAAAACCACTCCTGGTTCTATTCGTCCATACCTTGGTTCTCTTTTCTTGTTTTTAACGTCATTCATCATAGGATTTAACGAGGTGTGCGTTAAGACCTGTGCTGAATGACGAAGAACAGAGAAAATCGGTAGATATCGCTTTCTGATGATTCTGATGGTAGTCTTTATGCTAGTGACGGTGGACATATATATTGCGTTAATTAGATGCGAATTTCTCTTTAGAGGCTGATTTTGCGGTTGCAGAGAACCTTCTACGCGAATGAATGAGATGAAAAAAGACAATTCTGATTGCAACCATCCGAGCTAGAATTTCCCTTTTAGGAATGAGAATATTTGGAGACGTTTAAAGTCCAATACTTCTCGAACCATTGATGAGATTGCATAAATTAGAATCTGCCTTAACCTTATTAGATTTCAACCTTATTAGAATCTGATATATAAAATTTCTTTTACATTTATATAGGTTTGAAGGCTAGTTTTTGTTGTTGCGCCAGGTCTTTCATAATCGTTCGTAATTTTCAGCGAAAAAGACTAAACCATCGGGCATTCAAAATCCATGAACTGTTTGTTATTTATACAGTTTGCAAGCCAATAACCCAATCTATCGCATAGTTAAAAACTTTAGGGAAGAGAACGCAACATTAACATGCATATTTATTTCAAAATATGTCAATTTCCCATATTTCCCATATACTTAGGCAAGTTCCATAATCTTACAGTAGCGTTAGATATTGTGCCAGGTAGATACGAAAAGAACTTTCCACATACGAACAATGCGTTTACGTAGGAGTTAAAACATTTTTAATTATATTATATAATTATATTTTATAAAAAATTAATTTCTTTGGAACACCGTTCTGGCATAACTTGCCAGGGGGATACTCTGTTGATCGAATCAGTAAAATCAATGAAGTATGGAGGCTGTCGACACATAAAATGACTTTCCAACGCACTCGTAAAAATTTGGTCAGCACAAACATATCCTGGACTAAATCCGGTCTGGTTAGAACACGCCGCGCTATCACGCATTGCGGTGAGTCTATCCACCAGAAGAGAAGCATAAAACTAACCTAGCAGGTTATGATAGTGGTCCCAATATATCCCATGATTTCTTTCGGAAATTGGAAGAAGAACTGCCTCATTCTAGTCATATGAGATTTGCTGTCTCTCCCACACCAGTGTATATAATTTGTGGAGGTATATTAAAAGAGACACTGGGTAACATTTGAAGAGTTTAGCTCATTCATTCATTTTCCCTGGTGATTTTATTGGTTATAAACTTGTGAATAACAGAAATTACTTCGTGAAGGGTTGGTGATTTAAAATTGCACACGCATGGCTTTAAAAGCAAATGACCTTTGATGGACTTTAATTGATAACAGGGTTCCATCCTGATCTCATAATATTTCACTTTTCTCGAACTCCTAGCGAAATAGGCGAATTAAATTGGTAATCACATATTCGAGTTGTCTCCATATTCATTGCCATATCGCTGCAGTATCGATTTTTATCACATTTCGCCGCTATCGCTGCAGAACTGCTCCTGGAGACAGAACTTCAACTGGAACCAAGTCATTGACCGGCTATTCCAAAGATAAAAACATGGTTTCAGTTCATCAGTTCGAAATATGTCTGACTTGAAATAATTAAGATTTTTGGGAACGCTGTGTCCTCCGCGTTATAAATTTCATTGGAATGTTGATTCTAGCCACAACATGGTTCGTTAGCTATATGCGCGGATGTCCTAGCACTCCACAGGACTTCCATCGGTGACTGACCAAAATATAGTCAATCTGTTAGAATATTGATTGTCTGGCAAATTCCACGTAATTAAATATTTTCTGCAATGCTGAAAGTATATATTGTTGGTAGATTAATATTCCTTAGCATAGTGGAAAAAACGATCTCTATTGGCGCACCATATCCCAATGCCATATGGACCACAAGATAGTGGATGAGAAATATCCTCGCGCTCTATACGCGCCAATCTTCCACAACCATTATCACATCATTTTTTAGGAGAAATGTTGTTAACAAGTTGAACCTCGTACAGACAAATTATCCGTGCATAACGTATGCAAATACTGATGATAATTTACAGGATTCCATACGATTTGAGCTGATTGTGTCCTTTCATCGTTACAGTCGCGATTTCATTCTTCGCTGAGTTATCCGAAACACTATTGTGATACAGCCAGTAGCTTTCATTCAAACTAGGTACAGCTGAAGTTCTGGATCCATATTTGATCCAATATCTCAAGAATGAAAAAAGGGTGAACGACTTGCACAAACCTTAAAGAACTGCTTTCCCTACATGCTTCGCTAATTGAACTATTTCGAGATACCACCACTTTTTTCAGCCATGCGACATCAACCGACAATGTATGACGACCAATCGTTCCTCTGGCATGCTTTTTGAGAGGCACTTTTGTTTGGTTCACTCGATAAGCTATCTTAAAAATAAATTTGGATGAGAAAAATGTAGTGCTTCTAAAAGTTACGCTTAAATAAAAACTGAGAAACTGAATAATTTATGAGAATGGTTTTATATAATGTAATTCGTAAGAATTCTTTATGGTTCCCAGCACCACAGGATTTTATTTTCAAAAACCAGTGACTACTCCATCAAAGAAAAGAAATCGCGCCTATGGTTGCAGCGACATACCATTCAACCATTCTCTGAGAATCAAATTAAGGAAACCAAATAAACGGTAAAAAAAACGAGGTTTTTTGAAGTTCTTGAAAAAGAAAACGAATCTAACCCTTCGCTGAGTGGAAGTAATTATAAATATATTTAAAAATAAGATCTTACTGGTGTTTCTTCATAAGGACTTCGCGCACGATTTCTCGTATTTCTCGTATTATTATCGCTATCTATATGTGCAAGAAGCTCTTGCAAACAATTATCCGAAATTATATTTATTATGGCTGAATATGTTGGTTTAGTGCTATCAATCAAGTGGATCTCTGCTGTCGCTTTATGATCATTTTTAACAGAGAAATGTAAATTGCAAGAGATTTCGACAATTTCATTATCAATTTGGTCGACTTTCATATCGCTGTCGGAATTATTTCTTAAATTTATAGTCCATATTGCTTGATCACCACTGTCCTCCAAATTTAAAATTGTCTCATCTCTTACTGTAATTAATTTGATAAGATCAAACATAAAATCATACTTCCATTTTTTCATAATCGAAAATTTTCCAAAATTAATGATAGAATTAGATTGAATTCGAAATGTTATGGCTTAGGAAAGCATAATAAAATAACAAGAATATACTGGTTCAGAAGGTGGAAAAACGAGTGGACTCTATTAATCTGAGATATGGCATCAAATCTATAAATTTAGAAGCTCCTCACCCTTGCAGCCAGGATGGTCAGCCTAGTCAGTAGGAAATTTTAATTCAATTGAAGTTTGTTATAATTACGGAGCATCAAGAAAACCATCAAGTATCACGATGGAGGGCTGTGGTGTTTTACATTAAATTAATTTTAAAAAAAAAGTAAAAATAAAAGCAGTGCAAGATAACATTTGTAAGAGAAGAAAAAGGAAACATTTTCTTACAATAAAAAAAACCTGTTTCAACAATATTATCATTTATTTCACAATGATCCGGCCACAGCCCAACTTTAAATGCTACGACAGTCGCATGATCCAATTTTCCAGGCATTTCGCTTAGTTTATATCGAACCATTTTGCGTCGGTTTCGTTGTTCCGATCTTGACAAATGTTTCTCAGAGCGATACAATTCAGGATCTTCTAATGTTCGACGTTTTGCCCTAAAATTTTTTTTTTGGATCCAATAAAGATATTTATTAATTAATTAAGCAGAGGGACAGGATTAGTTGGTGAGAGGCTGTTGAAGAGGAGTAATAGGTTGAAATCGAATGATATGGTTGCTTCCATATACAGTGGGCACTAGAGGTTCGACCAAGAGTAAATCAATCAACCAAGGCCTTTATATTTCTATTGCCCACCCAGTGGAGCTGGACTAATCAAAAATTGAATTGTATGCATTAACCATTTATCTATTTTTTATTTAGTTAATCAAAAATATTCTTGGATAAGGCATTAAAATTACCAATTAGTTAACCGCTAACCGCAGTCACCACTCCTGGTTAAGCTCTCTGGTTATTATTAGGATAAGAAACATTTTCACGGGAGGTTTATTTGCAAATAGATATAGGACAATAGATATGAGATAAGATTTTCAAAAAATTACTTCTCCCAAGGGATCGAACTATAATGCCAGAAATGATAACTAATGAACAGCTGGCCATACTGCTCTTTAATTAAATTAATGGAATTAAATTAATGAAAGGATTAACATTGAAAGTTGCATTGCGAACTGAATAAGATTATGACAGAGTTGACTAGTAGACACAATTGCGGTATTTGTTACATGATTAATTGAAGGTAAACGGGATCGAGATGAAGGTGGCAGTATTCCATTCGATATTATATCACCCATCCTAAATATTTTTTTGAAGCTTAAACATTTATTAGCTATTTTTTATTGGTTACACTTTTATAATGTAAAAGAAAGCGGACTGCGCAATAAGTAATTTACCTCATCAACATCAATTCATGACGCTGCTCGGCATCAACACATGGCAGAGATGCATTACATGTTCGAGTACGTACGAATTCCGCATCCTGGTGTGCACCACTATTCTTCACTGATCTATAGTGATAAATCAATTGATATAGGCTAGGTAAGAAAAAATTTTACCGATTTCACTGATACTGAAAAAAATAAACAATTTAATAATGGATTTCACAAACGAAGGAACGATAATTGCAAAAAAGGGAACCTTAAATAGATTACTCTGAACAAGAGCTCGTGGAGTAAAGACTTTAAAAAGACTTTCTGAAAAAAATCCCTTGAAATGACGGACCAAAACAATCACAAAATATAGGGTATTTTGCGAAATTTACTAGTACAAATATAAGAGTAAAAATAAAATTATAAAAGAATGTGGAAGGATATAAATGTAAAACACACATTGTTACGGGCTTATTTAAATCACAATTTTCTTCGATATCACCCTCCTTTTTTACAACACAAAATTTTCCAACAACAGGATCGAAATTATCCGATATTCCATCTGATGTAATGAAAACCACGTCGTCTGAAGGGCAAAAACTTCTTTAATCATAAATCTCGTATATTAAACTTCACATAAATCTTGTCTTCTTATTATATTTTCTTTTACGCCTTATAACAATCCATGAACATAGAAAACTATTATCGGATCTATTCAGGATCAATTCGCGAAGAAACTGAGGCAGTGTGGAAGAATGATACCAACCTGGTTCAACAAAAGTCATCGAACACGTTAAATTATGCAACTGAGGATTGATACCATCAACAGGTCCTAAAGCACCACCAGCATCACGCATATCTCTCATTTGACAGATATCATGTGAAGCAACAGTGACCTTAAATTTCTTCAATATATTCAGTATATGTGACCTTGAATTTGATTAACAAGGAATGCGACTACTTTCAAAAGAACATAAATACAAATTTTCTAGCAAAAGGATAAATATATAGGGCTGTTTTTATTATATATTAATGAAAAAATGAAATTAATTCACAACAATGCTAAAACTATTTTCATATTGTAAAATTAAGCATAAACCTCTCGAACTCCATAAACTGGATTATAGACAAAGCATAGCGAATCACCAACATTACACACACACAGAACCCACGTATTACTATTCCGCAATTGTACGGTTACACCAACACATAGTGTCGTTAAAAGCCCACCTTCTTGAAGAATGAGTGCATGAGCCGAATGAAAAGCACCAAGTAATGCGTGAAATATTTCCTAAATTTGATGTATAAGAATAAAAAATTTGAAAAAACGAGATTCACACCAAGTTTGCTGGAAATTACGAAATTTTTCACCGTATTTTTTCCTACTTTTTTTTTAACTAATAATTTTTATAACTAATATAACTAATAATTTTTTTTAAGAGCAATCATCATTGCTGTTAGACTCGCTCAACTGGCTTGTCGGTCTAGACAAATATGCCGGAAGCATGGCGATAGAGGTAAGCCGCTAGTATCACCCGGGTCAGCATCGACGCTTCGAATTGAGCAATAACCCACTGACCCAATCTATTCTTTTGCTCTCTCCGTTAGACGAAATTGCTGCCCAATATCGTGGGCCCACCGAATTCGAACACAAGACCCTCGATGGCAAATACCTTGCCACTGAACCACTGGTGCTTAATTACTTTGTACAAATTAAAATCAATAAATAAAGAATTTTAAAAATATCAATCAAGATTAAATTTAAACTGATATGATACAGTATGTCTGCAAAAAGCGCAAGTTCTGGTGATACTCATATATATTTCTACATCTAATTCTCCCTGGCAGAAATTTTTACTTTTTAACCAGAAATGATGGCTCTAACCACTTTACTTTTTACTTATAGACAAAAACTAACTGTAGTAGTTCTGCACTCAGAGTTGAACAGATGTTGGTTGAGATGATCAATGGCACCTCTAATTGCACACCTCGCGGCTAAACGAGCTCCTTCACCCCAATTAACACCATCAGCTAGTGCAATGATAGCGTTATTATCACGGGCAATGACGCCGAACACATCTGCTATTGGATTTCCAGCATTGATACCTGTCAGTGGATTTTTTTCATATAATGACACTGATACACCAAAACAACGATCTTCATCCAATGATTTCCAGTCGTAATTGTCTAAAACCATGAAATTTAGAGATTTATAATCCACAGTATAAATTTTCTAAATTGAAGATTTATTTTTTCAAAATGTCAGTGTAAACATTGAATATAAGCCAAATATCTACAACTACTTTTTCTGTGTCCTTTTTTTTTCATTTTTGGTAGAATCCAGATTTTTATTATTTCCATTAAATCATTAGAGGAAGTATGGCAGAGTGATGTATTGGTTAGACTATCTATTCAAACATCAAAGTTCTATCCTTGCTCTCTGAGAAGAACAAATCATCAAAAGTAAAATTCCAGTGGAACTTGTAGATCTTGTAACTTATAACTTTGGCGAAAGGGTTTTAGCTCAGTAGTTAATAAAGTCAGCCAAAATAATGAGAATTGCACTGTAAGATAATTAGCCAATATTCTATGCAGGATCTCAGTATTTAAATAGTGAATTTCCAAAAAATAAGAAGAGAAGAGTCGTCTCAAGTCAAACTGATATAAGAGATAAAAACTCGAAAGTGAAATTAAAGAACAATTTTGATCACCAGCATTAGTACTCAATGTGTTTTCTGGATTAATGGAACCGATTAACGAAGAACATGATCCAAGAAGCCCTGACGTTGATTCATATAATCTTGAATGAATGATTTTGACATTTTCATCATAATCATCCAACGATTCGCCATCAAAACTTAAGCATAATTCATCATCCAAATTAACCATACTGATAAGTTGTTGGCGACGTACTCCACCAACCTAACAATGCCAACCACTTTTTAATAATCACTTTTTATCTTATTTATTTTTTTTAAATTATTTATAATTAATTTTTTAAATACTTGTTTATTTTGTTTATTTATTATCTTTTATTTTTTTTCCATATTTCCATTTTTTATAACTTTTATTTTAATAGACACGATAGCGCAGTGGATAGTGATTCAGATTAATGAAAGGCAAGGATTCAACTCTGGCATGAAACTGTCATTAAAAAACCCGGGTGACGTGGCTCATCTATATTTCTAGCCAAATGATAAAAATGACAAAAAACTCTAATCTAATCTAATCATATTAACAGCCAGCGGAACTGCTGAACCAAAAATGATGAACGCCAACCCCAACCACTCACCACTTATTTTATACTTACTTTAAGCGATTGATTTTATTTCAGTTATTAATGAAAATAATTTATTTTTTAAAATCTTTTCAATTTTAATTATAAATGAATGAAGAGAATGAGAAAAATCCGATCACTTCCGTAGTATTTGTTTTTCAATAGGTCTCAATAGAAAAAAATAATTATAATAATCGTACCTCGATTAAGCCGCCATCTGGACCCGTATATGCAGATCGAACACGCCTAGAGAATGGTTCCACTAAAAGAACTGGTAAATCAAGACCCGTTTTTCCCGAGTATATTTCAGCTTCATTCTTCTTTTCATTTCTTCTAAAAAATAAAGAAGGATTGATGTATATTTCGTTATTTGCTAAACTGTGTGATGGTTGGCATCAAAAGCGAGGTGGGCTAATCAAGACCAGGACTGATACGGTCAAAAAAGATTTTGAACGTATAGGTAGACCAGCAGTATATGGACGATGGAAAAAGGAATGGCTTCTATTACCGTCAACGATGGCAACAGACCGCGCCGCTTGGAAGCGTCTTACTTTTGTGACCGTTGGAGCCAGCCTAACCAGTAATGGTGAGAGCTGTTAGAAAAAAAGAAGAAAAAAATAATAAAAGAACGAACGATATATTAAATTAACTAATTAATTAAAATAATAACTAATTAAGTGAAAAAATGAAAACTTACCCACTTAAAATACACTGAGCAATAAATGAATTACTTGATGATGGTACTGAACTATTTTCACCATTTAAATTTAATTTTAGTTCATCAGATAATTCATTCGTTGATGTTGGGGCAGGTGAAAAGGTAGTTCGAATCAAACCATAAACTCGTTTACCCAATGAAATTGGCATCTAAAAATTTCATAATATAAAGAGAAAATTTTATATTATTGAAACTTCGAAATCACATGTATATATATATGTATATATATAGTGAAGATGTAGAATAAAGGAAACCACGGCTCTCGTTATAAAATATTTACTTCAATTAAACATAACAACCTTGGAAATTTGATACTCTCCAGTGGTCAACCACACTAATATCTTCTGTTACTCTCCAGTGGTCAGTCACACTAGTATCTTCTGTTACTCTCCAGTGGTCAGTGAGACTAGTATCTTCTGTTACTCTCCAGTGGTCAGTCACACTAGTATCTTCTGTTACTCTCCAGTGGTCAGTGAGACTAGTATCTTCTGTTAATCTTCTGAAGAACAAGAGAGTTATAAAAATTGAACGAAATGCACTAATAACAATCATTGATTAAATTAAATTTAATTTCATCTAACTGCCTTTCTCAATTTAATTTAATAAACCAGAATCAGAAAATTCGAACTGAAATTTATAAAAAAATAGATTATTAATGATGTGGAGCGCGAATAGTATACACTGAAGGATATAATAATATATATTGAAGCATGTGTTGCACAGCTGTTAGCACTTTTCATTTATATAAGGCTTTCATTAATAATAATTAATAATAATAACTAAATTATAATGTCGTTTTATTCCATTGAAAGAAAGAACTAAAGTAGTGAAATACGGATGGTGCTATGACATACTCTGGCGAAAGTGGTCTCACCCTGGTTTAGTCAAATAGCCAGTAAAGCCAATCAGACCAGAAATATTGAGCGTTGTTAGCAGAAAAAATAATGACAAACCATGTTTTGTCAAAATTCATATACAGTGAAAAATGTAAAGGAGAAGAAAAATACTGGCATACAATAATATTAACATCATTTAAAGAAGCGTTGAGAATTAATCAGCTTCCAGACACGAAAAAAATAAATACAAATGGTTATATGAGTGGGATCGCCGACCCATTTGCATTTCCATTGCCAAGCGGCTGAAATTTCGAAACTGGCTGAATAACTAATGGAGCCAGAAAATGGTAAATTTACATTCAATCATACCACCTATTGTTAAAATCCAGAAAAATAAATAAATAAATAAATCGCGAAATGGAAAGTAACCAACGCTCCAACGTTCTTAACCACCTGTACTGGTTAGGCCACTTTCTTGGTTCACCATTTGCTAAACCTTGTAGCGTTAAAAGCGGAGACACCAATCGAACTCTGAACAAAACAGAGGAAAGCTTGAAAAGGTTGAAGAGTGGAAAAATGAGTGGCTTCAGCAAGTTTTAGGGATGGTATGGCTTGGAAAAGTCTTACTCTAGTCGTAACTGCATCTAACCAAACCAGTTAATTGATCAAAATAAAATAGACTGAAATAAAATAGACAAAGAAGGTAGAATGGCATATTCCTTCAATTAGGTCAAGCATAAGACCGATTCTCATTCCTTAATACTGGTCAAGCCAAGTGGTACACCTCCATCCTCAAATCACCCTAGGGTTTCACCGCAGTAATTTGTGCAGTCAGGCAAATCGAAAACAGAAAAATAAGATGGTTATTAACAAAGAAATACTCTTCAGTTTTATCAAGTCAGTTTCTCATAATATTTCATTTTTTTGATCACTGCTAATGGAAAATATACTTATATACTTTTTGAAAAATAATCATATATCCACAATATAAAATTCCAAGAAAATATAATTTTTATTAAGAAAATACGCAGTTGGCTTTTTCTTATAATTTTAAAATTTTTCAGTTTCCATTTCTAATACGGTAAATGACGAAAGAAATGAATATGAAATCACAAATGTCGACAGGTAAATGCGATAAAAGAAAAACCTTTATGCAAGATTCTCAATGATTTTAAACAGTGCAAGCAGTGAGAGTGGAAAGAATATGGGAAAGACGGCTTGAAATATTAGAAACTACTGATTAACAGATGCTAAATTATAATTTTTCTATAATGTATAAAGAAATAAAAAGAAATATATTCTATAAGTGATAAGCCTTTCTAGAACATGCAAAAGAAGAAAAAATAGGAAGCGATGCGCAGAAATTGTTGATCTTAACAATTTCCAGCTAAGCAAAAAATCTAATGAATTTTAAATACTGCGATATTCGTGAAAAAAATGGCGGTGGTGGACCCAATCGAAAAGGACAGCGAACTAACTAACAGCTAGGCTAACAAAAAATAGTGACCACTTAATTTACCCACATCCAGGAATCCCACAAAATCCAGAAAAATCCGAAGAAAAATAATCTCGCGCGATCGATCTTTCGAAGTATTATACTGGAACTATAATCAAAAAACACAAATTTCTTCTCAATTTGCTCAAATATATAATATACTTTAAAAATAATTTCTTTCGAATTAACTATTGAAAAATAATAATCTGCAACATTTTTTAAAATATTATGCGGCGAATTCATGAAAATCGAAAAAATTCCAAAAGTCGCAAAAAAATAATAAGTAATCAAAAATAAATATAACAAAAAATTAGAATTTAGACATAAGATTGCATTAAAATAGAAAAAATAGAAATGCTGATAATAACTGATAACTTAGGGAAATTTTCTGGGATTTAATATAAAAATAAACCAAAAAGAAGAAAGATTCAATACAATGATAAAGATTAATAAAAATTTGCTTCTAATTAACCATCTCTAGATCATTTTCACAATTAAATTAATTAAATATTATCAAAAAATAATATGTATTATACAAATTTGAAGGAAGGAAAACCGACTGTTTGTTACTTGTAAATTACCAGGCATCCAGGCTCTCTTCCTGAAGGAAGCAAGTCTGTCATCAAAAAATCCGGTTGACACTGGTGATCCATCTGTGACCTATCACATCGCTGATAACACCGGCAGAGCAGACCTATAAGAAGTCGGCTGCGCAAACAAGTTTACAAACTACACACGTCTAAAAATTTCTTCCATTCTACAAAATAACCTGAAATTAAAGTGTATGGTCTAAGTTTCGAGAATTGTTATATTTTAAAATATTTAGTCAGTTTTATGAAATAATTATTTTATATAAGCGAAAAGAAATTTTTTCGCTTGTTCTTTATTCTTTAGGTTTATCGTCGTTGTTACAAAATCGGGGGCGGAAGCCGATTCTTCCCTCACAACACAATAAGCCGGGTTATTGTCCACTCGAATATGCTGCTCCTTTAATTTCATAAACCTTAAATTAATATCCAAAAAAAACTTTCCAAAAGCACCGAAGTTCAATAGATTGTCTTGAAACCTTAGTAAAATGACAAATTTGATTTTTGGACGCAGCTGCCGTTGTATGGTGAAATAGAAATTTATGGATCTAATTTTCGTTTTCATTTTAGAATATTAGAAAAAAAATAGAAATTTATCTATTTAATACTGTTTTGCCTTCCAATTTGGTACTAATCACTATTTACAGATAGAAAAAGATTAGCTTAATCAAAAGGTTCAAAGTAAAAAATTTTTTTACTTGTTTGTTTAATTAGTGGAGAAAATTGTTGGTGACGAAATGAAATGAAGTAAATAATAAACATGAATTTGTGAAAAGTTGAGAAAAATAATAAAAAGTTTAGAAATGAAATAAATTTGAAAAAAAAAATATTTTAAATCAGAGAAAGGCTTAGCGAGTGGTTCAAGTTATAATCTTGAAAGTGAGGAGGGATTCAGATTATGTGTCGGACAAGGGCAAAGCGGGCAAGTTTCTCCCTAGCTAAAGCTTGCTTTTCACTGCACGGGCCATATAAGGAAGCAGAGGAGTTAGCGCAGTGAAAAGTGGCGAGAGCTATGCTATTGAATAAATAGCCGACGAATTCAGATAAACCAGAAATACTAAGTGCTGTTGGAGAAAAAAAAGGATCGTTAGTGACTTAGAATTCACAACAAACAACTTCGATAGGTTTTGACAAATAAAGGGAAAAAGTAAAAAAGTGGCTGAAAATGTTTATAACTCTTGCAAAGTACCTTCATAAAATTCTTAGAGTCAGAAACTGCGAAGAATGAAATGAGCCAAATTTCTGCACGGGCAAGATCAGACTGATAACGATTCCTCGAGCGTCCAATGTCCGTCTAAGATGCCTTCGGGCGATTCATCTAACAGCAAACACAAAAATCATTCGGTATTTTAAGACTATCCAAGAGCTCTGAGTGATATGACAGGTTGCTTCGACGGGGCCATGAAGCACGAGTTCGACCGCTCATCAAAAACGGCGACTGCACATGCTGTTAAAAGTGAAATTCGGTGATCTTCGCGACCTGCTACTTCTGTCCGCCTCTCCGGTAAGGCAATCGCACGCACAGTAAGCCGCAGTGAGCCGATTCTGCCAAACCGGCAATGGTGAACGGTGTTAAAGTAGATAAAGAAAAATTGACTAACTTTTAAAATAGTCTTGCCGATATCGCAAAATTATTGAAAAAGATTAACGAATGTTGTGAAAATATATCGAGAATGGCGAGTGATTTTGTCTGTGGAAATATGTAGTGAATCGGCCCAGGCAGCGAAGAAAAATTAAAGGAACGTAGAATCTGAAAAAATCGAACGATTTGAGAATTATAGAAAGAATGCAACTACTGCAACGAGGAAGTGATAGCTTTCTCATATCAAGAAGTCCATCCAATTTATGTACGTAAATGGCTGATAACTCTCGTAACTCTCTTTCCATCTAAAATTAAATCATTCATTGGTCATTTCGATCATTTCTATAATTTTCTTTGCAAGCACCTCATCGCTGAAAAAGCAAGAGAACACGATTCAATCTTAGTACATGGTCAGAGAAAGGACTGGGCTAGCGTCCTTCTAAGAATACTTATCGTTTCTGGTTTTGGCTAATTTCGCTGGCTCTTACCAAATGGTCACTTAGGAGAAGAAATACGAGTGAATTCCAGCAATGCTCGGGTGCTTTTAATGAGAGTGTTACCACACCATCGTCATTGAGAGTAAGGGGAATCGAATGTGTGGTGGCTTGACCTTAATCAAGGTAACGTCTTACTCGACCATCTTGTCGCTTTTATCGATTACTGCAAGTTGTAATGAACTGAATAGGTTCTCGGAAGTCGTGAAGGGTCGAAAAGGTCGCTCAAGAAAGAAGAGAACGTAGTTGTTGGATTACTGGATAATGTGAGTGATAACTGAAAATTTCAGTTGCACGAATTCGATGCATAAGAATCGTTCATCCTCAATAATTGTTATATTTGCGAAAAACAGGTTAAGCAAATTGTTTGATAGTGACAGTTCGATTACATTCATTTTTAATTTTTTATAATTTATAAAAATTGGTGAGGGTGGCCGAAAAGCTATGATAGTTAATGGAAGCAGCCGGCCCAACCAGAAACAACATAAATTTGTGGGAATATTTTACAAGATAAAATATAAAATAAAAGAAGATAAAAGAAATTTGAAATGAACAAAATAAAATCCATAAATTTGCTATTTATACACGATGAATTCGTTATATTATTTTATATTATAACCTATATTATAAAATCTTCCAGCAACAAAATAATAATAATAATAATGAATAAAATAAACCATTTTTGCCAGAATTTAACAATTTGCTAAATCTATTTATTTTTACTGATCTTATTCATTTATTCATCTATCTATATTCATTTGCCAATTAAGTTTTCAATTTTCAGTTTTTTAAACCCTTTTTCAAGTTTGAGTTTCTTTTCAAACTTTTCAATTTTTGTACAACTTGATTTTATAACAGAATTTTTGCTCGAAAAATCCACTTTTTCATAAAACCTTTCCGACTACATCTGTTGATAGTGGAAAATTAGTATCCGTTGTCTATCTTGGCCAACGCATTTGATACTGCTTCAAAGATTAAGTTGCTTAATAACCACCAATGCATTATGGCATTACAGGCTTGTACAGTTTGATATCAGATATTATTTAAAACGCCGATATCAAGCTATGCGTATGATGACTCTCTTTCAGATTTAGCTCCAGTTTAATCAGATATTCTCCAAGGCAGCTGATTTTCCACCTTTGCTTCTTTTATTATATATTAATATATTATATATAGATCTTACATTTATACTAAATTCACCATTTATTTTATGCTGATGACTAAAATTCTCATGGAAGATCGGATGAACTGTCCACACTACAACTGACCTCAATAGAATTTCCAACTGGTTATGTGATTTTAAACCACCCCTTCCATTCAAAAATGTAGCGCATTACATATCAATTCGAAAGTATCCGATCTTCCTAATCTCTTCATTAATGGCGATATAATTAGATGAGTCTCGAATATATCAGATCTTGGCTTAATCGTGAATGAAAATCTTGATTTCGACCTTCACTGTGGAACCATAGTAAAAAAATCCTTTAGATTAATTTTAACAAATTTTAATTTTCGGTCGTTTAAAAAAAAACTAAGCTTTTTATTAAAATATACAAAGCGTTCATCCGGCATATTCATGATTATAATACAACTTGTTTTTCCTCCAGAATCAAATAAATTAATTGAAGGTCTCCAAAAATACCTTGTACGTAGTCTTTCTCCTAATACCAATCTCAGTTATAATGCAACTCCAGCTATATACTCAGTTCTTCGAATTAAACAAGGTCTAATTTATATAT
Organism: Dracunculus medinensis; assembly: GCA_900625125.1. Lineage (NCBI taxonomy): Eukaryota > Metazoa > Nematoda > Chromadorea > Rhabditida > Dracunculidae > Dracunculus > Dracunculus medinensis. The sequence continues at coordinate 216 of UYYG01000288.1, read as the reverse complement.
TTAAAATATATATTTAATATAATATTTAATATTTAATATATTTAATATATTTCTTCATGGTTATATCAAATTATGTCAAATTAGATTATTCAAAACATTAGAATTTTAGGCCAAATTTGAAGCCAACAAGATCTAACGGGGTAAAATTATTAAAACCTAAATGCAGTAGAAAATTAAGAAAAACATGCCTTTTTTATTCGCACCATTAATCACTAG
>UYYG01000348.1:0-10281 GCA_900625125.1 Dracunculus medinensis | reverse complement strand
TTATCAGTTAGTCAGTTAGTGAGTCAGTTTCTACAATATGTCCTTCGTAATTCGTAATTCTACCTTTCAATTCGTTATAATAATTAATATTGTACATCTTACTATTATATTGGTATCTGGGCACTAATAAAAGCTGTATATTCCAAGTCTAATTCGTGGAACCATCGACGAGTACGCTAGTCACATCTTTCAAAAATTTTATTTTTTCTTCACTCTGAATTGGCAAAACTTTTCACGATAGCATCGTTTGAAAGATTTGAAGAATTAAATGTAATCGAAAAAGGTATTATTTGCCTCAGAATAAATTGGTAATTGGGGGTGGAAGGATTATAGAGGAAAATAGCTGGGATTCTGGGATTCAGGGTAAAGGACGCAATTTAATGGGAACTGGGTAGGATTTTGAAAAAATTTTAGAAGGAATAAATGAGTTTTTCCGGATGTATACTAAAATAGCAAATTATTATTTAGATTCTTGGAGTTCTAATATATAGTGTCAGTTGTTTTTACTCATTTTGTTAAAATTCAATTCAAGCATTTATCTACAAATTTTTGTTCTAAGAAGGTTCAGAATATAATAAAAAGTTGGCTATGCTTCTTGCGTTCGCCTCGTGACTCATTTCAATGGAATTTTTGCCTTTGTAATATTAATCTTCTATATGCACATAATCAATATCAATACTAATCTTCCATATACATAAAAGTTTTTCTATTTTCTAGATAGACTAGATTTTCATCGAATTTCTAATAAGTGAATTGAGAGTTTTTAGTGATTTGTGAACACTTTCTTGTCTTATATAATAAAATAGCACGATTCGTTACGAGAAGAATTAAAAAAAAAAATGAAACAAAAACGGTGGTTGATATATTTTTACGGTTATTTGCATCGCATCCCTGTAAGGTTTCCGTATGATCGATATCCATCTTATCTTCAGATTCTTAAAATGTTCACCCACTCTTTCTAATAATTTTCTAATGTGTTATGAAATTTAAAAATATAAATCTTATAATTCTATATATATATATATATAAAATATATAAATCTAGAAAAAAATCTTCTTGAAAGTTTCTTGACAAATGAAGAGTCATTTTAAAATTTCTTTTTCGCATAATAATTTAAAATTTATTAAGCCTACCATATTCATAAGTGATTTGCTGTAAAATTTTGCAACATTTTTCATGTTCTGGTTGGCAGCAAAAGGTTGCTGAACGAAATATCTCTTCAGTTATGGGTATGTGAATTCTAGAACATTCGAAATATACGGTTAAACGCACTTTTCTTGAACGAGGAATTTGAATCGCTGCTGATTCGATTTCATCTTTATGAAGCAGACACATATGAGATGTAACTTCAAACTTTATTTCTTCCAAAATATCATGATGAATTGTTTCAGTGAAATCTAAGTTTGGAATTTTCTTGGACATTTTAATCGGTTGGACATCATTTAGAATAATGTCACTGTCTTTAGAGCAAACAACTCTATTAAGAAGCTCAGTTTGATATTTGGCACTAATTTCATCTATGATCCGATCATTGACTGTCATAATATCATCCAGAATCTCAGAAACTAAATTTGTCGCCGGATCGATGAAAATTTCTGATACGGTCACGTGTTCTTCTAACTTCGTAGTTACTCGGTTGTATATAATTGTACTAGTAACATGATCGAATGTTTCTTGGCCAAAAAAAGAATCAGTAGAAATATCTTCAAATTTTGCTTCGTTTAAATCCATCTGAATGCACTCCGTTGATGCATTCATTAGTCTTACCACTATATTCTGAGCTTCTTCGCGTGATGCATTTAACTGGGTTTTAAGGGTTTTTTTACTTGCATCTACAATTGCGATATCCAGCTTTTCACAGATTGCTTTTTCCAAGAAATATGTGCAATCAATTATCTCACATAGAGGAGCATTGACAACGAGGAATGCCACTTCCATCATATGGTCAGCCATTTTCTTTTCCAAATCATACGATTGGGGAAATGTTTCAAAAATAGTAGTCATTTCAGTTGTGATATTAAAAGGTGCGTTCGCAAGCAATGTGCTTAGTTCATTATAGGCTTCAGTGAGCAAAATTTCAGTACTGCATTGTTCCGAAATTTGCCCGAGATGGATTTGAATTTTAGTAGTTTCCATACTTGATGCAGAAATTCTTAATGATTCAAAAATTTCTCGTTTATGTTCTGCTACTATTACGCCTGTGTTATATTCTTCTTCGAGACTAATCAGTTCATTTGTTATTTCAGCTATTGATATTTCTGACTCTTTTATATTGCAGTATATGGAGTTATAGATATTCTCAATTAATATGCATTCCAGATGGCCTTGCTGTAGAGACATCATTAAATCATTCGAAGACATAACAGTTTCTGTATTAGAGACTTGAACAGCGATATTAACCTCTTCACTTAACCATTCTGTACCATTAACCATTATAACGACATCAGTCATAAAATCTTGATGCATGATTGAAAAATAGCTGAATATTTCAATAATTTCTTCTGCTGTTGCTTTTACTTGAAGCTGATAGTTGTCTTTTATGCGTTCCTTCGATATAAACCATGATTGTTCAATTTGAGCTAAAACTACGAATTCAGTCGAAATGCTTATACCAGTCTCATATGAAGCTCTTAATTGAGATTGTGCCATTTCAATTTTTTCTTCCATTATCACTGCTTCCAAGACATTATCTCTTCCAACATCATAAGGCTTGAATTCAAAATCGCCATTTATATGTGAAGAGAACAATTGGAGTAGTATAATTTCTGCATTGATGAATTCCTTAGTGAATGAACTTGATTTTTGACATAAGGTGATCATTTCATCAATTTTCTCGTCCGAAACTTCTTTAGAATTGTACAGAGGAAGATAAATTGATAGTGGTTGCCACATAATAGCGGATATTTCAATAGATTCAATACATTGAAAATGAAAATGCGATTCAATCGTATATAATTTATATTTGTCGAAGACTTGCCTAACTCCACGTGAAATCTCATTAATTTGTGGTGGCGCTCGTAACGATATGTCATAATGTTGTGAGTCATATTCTTCTTCAGCTATTTCAATAGTTGGCACAGCCTCTGAAAATCATTAAAATTCTATCTCTGAAACGGTAAAAAGTCGGAAAATTGATGTTAAAATTTGTTTTAATTAACTATTAAAATTGTCAGAAATTAGTCGTTTTCTGCTTTACACGCAGAAGCTCGGCAGTTCGAACCCGCCTTGGATCACACTTTTCTTTTTGGTTATATGTAGTGGAATGTAGGAACGCTTGTTGCTTCGACTCAGAAATTCTCTAGCAGGAATTAACCTATTATTAAAAAACTCGGTCGGTAACTCACTTGTATCGCTATCTGATAAAGGAGTGAGCGCTAACCACTTTTTTAACTTTACACTTGTATACATACCAACAACGCTAATTCGCGTAATAGCTGTATAGGTGTCTTCAACCAGAACTCCATATTCCCCTTCATCACTTTTGCGTACGCTGTGAATTGTGAGACGGTGTTCCTTTCCATTTTCTGAATCCATAAATTCATATCTATTGTCATTCCGTAGTTTTTGGCGATCTTTACGCCAGTCGAGCTTTACATTTTGGGTTATAGTTTCACAATGTATCGATGCAGCAGCATCGATTGGTACAAAAGTTTCTTCGAGTAGTATTTCTTGAATAGATTCCTCTTCTGCAAAAAGTTGTAAACTTTGGCAAAATAATGAAGATTTTAATTGAAATTATTCTAATAACCCCCCAAATGCTTTTTGGTATATTGCATTTTGTCAACTTGTTAATTAAAAGACTTCAGAGATTATGGAATTTTTATGTTTATTCTTAGCGTAGATAATTAAGATCGAATAGAAAATATTGATGTAATGTTTATCAGTTAAAGATGTAAGATACATGCTTTTTTGCTGCACCCATCATTTTTGGCTCGCTCCATTAACGCAACCTTTCCGCCAGAGGTAATAGAAGTATAAATGAGTTCTCAGCACCAGCCGGATATGGATATGGTTCACTGATCGAAATATATATGATATATATGTATATATATATATATGTATATAATTTATATATATGTATATAATTTATATATGTAATATGTAATATATATGAAATATATATGTATATAATTTTATGCAACCGATCTGCGCTAAATTGCGTTATTTTTCCCTTTAGAGCACATAGGAGAAAATATTTTCTGCTAATCAGTTATAGAAGTGAGTGTCGTGATCACGTTTACTTTCTTATTTCACTTTCTAATTTTTACTTTCTTACATATGCATTCCTTATATACTTTGTGTATCATTTTTTTTATGATTTATTTCCTTTATCGTATAAAGTTTACAACTTTGTATTTTATTAGTTGACAACTAGGATGTCGGCCATCGACTGTAGCTATTCCATTATGTTCAAAAAATTCAGGCTAGGAAAAAATTTTTATGCGATATTCATATCAAATATATGGCACTTTCAGCTATGAAATTTTGAAATTTTCATCTAAGAGAAAACTATATCATTTATAATATACTTTATTTTGTCAGTAATTTTTTGTCAACAAATACGCGTATGAGCGAATCCCTTAAATTTTCTGTTACAAAAAATCATTGAAAATAATTTTATAAAAATTGGAGTGAAAATATGGAAAAAACGATATTCACATCTCAGTCCAAAAAAATAGTGGTACTCGTACCAATCGTCTTTGCATATTCAAATGTGCACAAACAAAAAACATGGGATGTACAAGGGCAAAATATGATCGAGAAAAGCTGTTCACAAGTAAAGAGGACATGAAGTTGATCAATAGACTACAGCAATAACAGCAATAAAAAATGAATGTTAGATAGAGCCCTGGAGTTGGTAAAAAATAGCTTTTTTTGAACAAGGTTCAGATCGGATCTTAGGTCATCGGCAACAATTTTTCGCTCTTGACCGAAAGTTAAAATCACTGACTCTAAAGCTCTGTTTCTATGGATGGCCAAAAAGAGAGGTAAAATTCAAGATGGTAGATAATAGATGCTATATTTACAACACTGATCCTAAAATGATGAGGTGGGCAAAGCACTAATGGTTGTTCCTTTAGGCTTCAGTTCACAGCTAGCAACAATAGAAAGAGAATTAGAAGATTTTTAATAGCTATAAATGAAGAGAATTGTTAGAAATACGTTTTGCTTTGTTCCTGGCAAGAGTTGTAACATAATCGCTTACGATCATTCTTGCTACATTAAATTCTATGTCGTTAATACGGACGCTATAGCATGCAGTATCGTTTGCTTGAGTGTTATGTATTACGAGGTAATGTTTAAGACCATTTACAACATGTTCAAGTTTAGGATTATTCATGAAATCAATATTTCTTCCATCTTTTTTCCAACATAATTCACGTATTTCGTCACTCTTCTCTAATTCACAAGCAATGGTTGCTGTACTGCCTGGCGGTACGATATATTCTCGAAAGCCATCTTCTTCACTGTCCGTCCCTGATGCAGTGATCGTGACTTCTTTTTCGTCAATTTTTTCTATGTATAAGCATATATTAATTTTAAAAAGCAGAAAAAGTTAGTATTTTGTTAAAATTACCCATAAAAAAGAAGGAATTTATTGTTAAATCATCGCAAAAAGCGGTTTGATATTTCGATACAAATAAGATTTTAATTTGATACTTTATGCTAGAAAAAGTGCAAAGTAAAAAGAAATTTACTAGCGATCTAGCGAAACAAGTAAGTTACCTTCAACAACAAGAGTTATAGTTGTAAAATGATCGTCAAGAAAAGCATAATATGTTCCTTGATCACTAAGTTCAGTTCGGTCGATTATAATCTTGTGATAACCATCATCTGTTGTTTCCATTTTCAGCCGCTCGTTTTCCTCAACAAGCTGCCTATCTTTGCACCACATCACCTTATTATCACCTTCTATTTGGCAAGAAATAACTGATGGCTGTCCTTCCATCACAAAGAATGTTTGAGGTGGGCTTAAAAATCTAGCTTCTACTTTTTCCCCACTTTCTTCCTCTATAATAAGACATGCAACGGGATACAAATCATCGTTAACTTGTATGCTGTAAATATCACTATCACTTTGCGTAACCTGCGATATAACTAGAACTTCAAGCAAATCGTGACTGATACGATCAGTTTTTCCTCGAACTAATTCGACTTTGATATTGCCTTTATACCAATTAATTATACTCCCTGGGCAAAGAAAATTATTAAATTCGCATGTTATCGTTGCTGTGGAACCTTCTCTGATAAGGTAATTAGGGATATTAAGATTGAGTGTACTATTGAATTTATCTGTTCTTTCAGAGATATCTAACGATCGTTGAGATGATCGTAAGGATTCATGAGAATATACAGATCTAGTCTCTGTATCATTCTTTTCTGAGACAGTAATAGTCTGGATTAATGAGTTATTTTTGTTTTCCGAATCGCATAAACTCAATGATCTTGCCATATCAGATTGGTACAAATGCATTGACACTTCACCCCAGGGTATTTCTTCGAGTGAAGCATGAATGACATCGTGAATACTTCTTGCAATGATAGATACAGTTACTCCTGTATTTGTTCCGTCTCGCGAATCCACTGAACATATGCTCGAATCCACGTCGTATGAGCCAAACTTATTTCCAGCAACCAGATGATTATCAGAAATTGGTGATTTTCCACTCGCTTCCATCTTCTCTTCATCTTTCAGTAAAACGACTGGACCAAGATGCTCTGAAACTTTTTGGACGATATCAAGTGAAGTTGATTCACTGACATCGTCAACTATTCGAATCAAATAGCCGTTTGATTGTGATAGTTGTTCTACGGCCACTTCGAATATATCCGTGTTGAGATATGGGAGAAAATTTTCTGCATTTACTGAAATTGCTGTTGCTATTTGTAAATCTGGTAAGAATATAGCGAGAATGCGGCATTTCTGCGAACGTCGCCTCCAATTCACGCACAAAGTAGTTTCGTTTGTCATCATTGTTTCGTGGAGATATCTCTCCGATTCTTCTGTGCTGGTTAAACTCCATGTTTCTTTCTGATCTAGAGAACCATCATCTGAGTGTTTATCTTGTAAAGTTGCCGAATTAATACTGTCATTCATTGTCAATTTAGATTCTGAACTTGTGGCCTTAGATATTTCGCTATTCTCCATAATTGTTGGCATAATGTCTACAACATTTGAAACACTAATGGCACAAGGGTCATCAACATATGGTGTTAATGATTGAACTTGCCTCGAGTTTTCGTTTTGCCGTAATTCAGTTTGGTTGACTATCCCGTAGCTATTAGAATCCAGCGGTTGCACTTCTTGATGAGGAAATGACTCGTTTGGCTTTAATTCATTATTGTTCTCTAAATCCTTAAACTGTTTTATATCAATGAAAACCATGGCTTCAAAATTTAAGTTTTCAATTTTTGAAGCATTAGAAACAGGACTGAGAGCGTTCCTTTTGTTAGTATCATAAGTTAGATTTCGAAATTTTATCTCTTCACTGTCCTTATTAATTTTTTTCAATTCACGTTTTATGCTATAATTTTCAAAAAATATATTGTTTTGCTCTCCATCTATTTTGCACAGTGGTATTTTCATTTGTATTCGTGAACCAAGCGTATCGCTGTCTGTACCGCAATCAGATTCTTCGCAAAGAAGTTGAACAGAACTTGTTTCGTCATATACATTAAGCCGATTTTTTCCTTTTATGGTAATTGGTTTAATTGCAGATTGACTTAAGATATTTTCTTTGTTTCTAAATTCAAAGTCTCCTGTAAATTCGGAAATTCTCTTGTAAATCGCATCAATCTGTTTATTTTTTCTGCATTCCAGAGTAACTGGAATTGGCTCATAATTTAATGGATTTTCATCGACCTGATCGTTAAAATCTTTTTGAGGAACTGCATCATCAAACAAATGGCTCTGTTTCATTAGTAAATCAATTAATATTTTTTCCTCTCTTCTTTTTGGCCGTGGAGGTGGTATTGGTATCTCCTCGCTCATTGTACAGAAAATTTTTGATCTGTGCGGTGGAAGGGGGGGACGGTATTCGCTTTCATTCATCAAATTGAAATTATTGCTTTCGTTATGATACCACTTTTGATTGCAATCAGTTTCAGGCAAAAGCAGACTAGAATCAGTGTAACTGATATCATCAGCGCTTGTGTACAATTCATTTACGGCAGTTTTAAAAATCACAACTGCATTTGCCACTTCATTTGCTTCAGGCTTGAATAAGTTGAAATTTATCGAGGCATTATTATCGAAAAAGAAACCAGATTTTGATGGATATTTAAAAGTGGATTTTTTTGATGCTATCATATCAGTAATAGTTCCAACGTGATTTCGAACCTTATGAAGCACATTAATAATTGCATCAGCACCTTTTTTTGAAATGTTTTTGTGACAAAAACGTTTTATTGTGTTAATCTCATTGTTTATTTGAATAAGCATGCCATGAACTTTATGACGCTCCATAGATACTGATTTTTCTGGCTCAAAATTAATTGTACATTCCCCTCCCTTATATTCATGCGATTCCTCTGGTTCTTCCTCATCCAAGATACTTTCTAATGTTGCTAACTGTTTTTGAATATTAGTTGTAATTGGCGTCATTCGGAGCAACTCAGTATTAACAAGTTTTGCAGATATTTTATCTGCATCTAATGCTTTTAAGTCGTCATTATCTGAATGGATTAAATTTTTTTCGGTCGAACCATTATTATCATTCACATTTGCAGTGATCGCTTCAACCTCTTCGTCAACTGTCAAGAATCGCTCGAATTCATATATGGTTTGTTTTAAAAATGCCACTGGTTTCTTATAAACTGCCACATTATTATTTTGTCTTATTGATTTTGTGGCATTAATTATCATTTCTTCTAATGTTGCTCGTAAGAGCTCTTCACTTGCTTCAGCTTGGGCATCAGAAACTGGCTGCTGTTGTGCAATTCTTTCAGAAATATCAAATATAGCTCGTTCTATGGTTAAAGCTTCATTATCTGATTCTTGCAAATCCTCAACAGGAGAAATGTCGATAGGAAGGGGTGTGCGAAGTTCAGTTTCCATTTGCTTCGCAATATTTTTAATTTCTTTTATTTTAGATAAAAATTTGGCATCTTTTGGATCATCCGATTTTTTTAGATATGAACCAGTGATTGTAGAAGAAGATGCATCATCAGATTTAAGTGAGATATTACTTGGTGATTGTATAGAACCTTCATGATTATCATTAACTGTTGCGTGATCTGATAATTTCCTACAGCCACATTGCAAATATTCTTCCTCGCATAAATTGCTATTTTCACTGGCTGCTTTCCGTATATTTGTGATTAAATTTTCGATTATACATGGTAAATTTTGATCCATTGGTAGATTAAAATCCCTGATTTCCTTTAAAGTGTTTTGCTTCAAAGCATCAACTCTGTTGTGAAAATCATAATCAAAATTAATTTCCGCATATTCGCGAATGACTAAGCAAGCATCTTGGTTTTCATCACTCCTAGAGCAAACAACTTGGGTTTCGATTTCCTTTGTGGAAAAATCAGTTTCTTGACCTTCATGTGTGAATTTTTCTAGTAATACCTGTTCCTTTCGCTTTGTATTATCATCAGTCGTATCTACCAGTTCTCCATCAAATCTCTTATCTCCATTATCTCTTCTGTTTTGTTCATTTCTGGAAGAAATATTCCAGCATAAAGTCGGAATGGAAGGTTTTTCGACAAAAACACATTCTATAGAGCCTGATAAATCCTTTGCTATCTCAAAACTGGAGCAATAGTTCGTCTCATTAATTAGTACTGATTGTTTTTTACTATTTGGTAGATTTAATTGCAAATCGGTTTTATGTTTTAAAACTTTCATTGTAATAAGGACATGAGCATTAAATGATTTTTTCCTCAAAAGCAGTTCTTCCCATGGTTCGAAAATTAAAATTTGTGTTTTTTCACAGATTTTTGGTCTAATTTCCCACAGTATTTTTGTTTCACTGTTTAATTCTTTTTGAAAAAAATTGAAAGAAATGGTTTCTTTCTGGTTCGTTATCCCATTAAAAAGACAAAAAATATTCGCCTTGTTCAACGTCCAAAATATACATTCACAAACTCCAGCAATTGTAGAGCCTTTCATGGATGCAATAAGATCTATATAATGCAATTCAATTGCACTAGCAATATATGACTTTTTCTGGATCATTGAAGGTTGAAATGAATTAATCGCAATTGTTTTATTAATGCTCATATAATGCCGATGATGAATAATTGCTATATTGGTTACGGAAAATGATTCAAAAA
>UYYG01001199.1:129314-261144 GCA_900625125.1 Dracunculus medinensis | reverse complement strand
CCATACTAAAGAATACATTTGTTTATAAAGGACGATGGACAGCATTTGAAAAGCTCAGTCCAAAGACCATCTTCTCCTGGAGTTTTGTTGGCCTTAAACTTATGGATAACTGAAATTATTTCTTTTTCTGTTGGAGGCTCCCAATTGCAAGATATGCTTCGGTAAACGTATCAACTATATCAGGAGCAACAGATCGCGTCATGGTTAAGTTTGGCTTCACAGAATTCTTTCCATCTTATGAGGCGATCCTTTTGATTAGTGCGCCATTGCCGTCTCTTACCATTTCACTGATCGTTCCCCGAGTCATAGTTGCTCCATGAAGAAGGCAGAATAGTTTCCTATTGTCGCCTAATCGAGCCGCCGCCTCCATTCTTGAGGCCATGTCACTCCAATAGAGATTTCTGTTTCCGCCTTGCTACTTTCGAGTTGTCAGGATCACCTAATATTCGTGCTCTGGCAACTTTTTCAGACAATTTGACAGTTACTTCCGATACCCAACTAGCGCACTTTCTACTAATGTGCACTAGCGTGGAAGTGGCTGATTTTCGGAAACATTCCTTTAGTTTGGACCAGTATTCATTTGCCGTTCCAGAAAAATCATTGATATTTGTATCATTGAGATGCTTCAATAATTCGGTTTGAAATGCGCTCTTTGTCCCCGAATTTTTTAGTTTGAGATAATTTGAGTAACTTGGGGGAAGCTGTTTTATGCGAGTTGTCAATTTTATGCGGATCTTGGCTCGAACCATAACATGGTCAGATTCATGAAGATTGCTCGTTTCCGCTCTGCTATAAGGAACGACTATCTAGTACGGAACTCTTCCAACGACTAAGATATAATCAATCTAGTTGAAGTGTTGGTTGTCCGGGGAGTTCCACTTGACTAAATGTTTGCTATGATGCCAGGAGCAAATATTAGTAACAAAAAGTTCGTGCTCTTCGCGCATAACGAAAAAGACGTTCCCCATTGGCACACCGGCACCGATCTCTGATGCCATATTTGCCAATTTTTGAGGCCATCGCTGCATTATGACCTACGCGAGCATTCCAGTCTCTCACGATTATGATCATGTCATGTTTCGGTAGAGACTTTGTTAGCAGTTGAAATTCTGCATAGAACTTGTCTTTATCACGGTCATCTGCCGACAGTTTTGGAGCATAGACACTAATGACTGAGATATTGCAGAATTTACCCTTAAAACGGGCATAGACCATACGGTCGTTTACCGGTTCCCACTCAATCAAAGCAGAATGGGCCTTGTCATACTTGACAATCGCTACGCCATTTCGTCCCGAGTTATTCGAAGCACCACAGTGTTATAGCCAGTATCTCTGCTCTGAACCAGGATTAACAATTTCTCGAGACACAAGGTGAGGAAGACGGACCTCCGGCAAGCTATATCCCACACGATACTTAGACAGGGTGTGGACAGCTTGGCTTGCAACGTCCATAAGCGTTCTAAAATTCCACGCTGATACGGCTAATACCTCGCCGCGCGTGCAGAAGGCTGTTCCCCTTCTTGATAGATTTCGAGCAATTACCCTGGCTTGACAGCACATTTTATTTACCATCCTTGGGATCGCTTTAAGCCCAGATTGTAAACTTATTGCATGTACCACCAGGCTCGAAGTATCATGCGCGTCGAGAGACGCGGACGACGTATCAAATGTATCTAACCCTTTCACTACAGATTCACTTGGGGATAGAATTACAGGTGGGTACTCAGCAGCCACCCAGATTTTTGACATAATAGCAGGTTTACTTCTACCAAAGATAAAAAAATTTGAAAAAATTTAATAATTTAATTTAATTTAATTTAATTTAAAAAAAATTAAATTTGAAGGACATTAAAATAGACAATAAAATTTAAAAAAAAAATATTGTAAAAGTCATTTCATCACTAAGAAAATATTTATTTCATCTACTTCGCATTCTCCTCAAAATCCTCCTACTTCCTTCCTGTGGCCCTAACCTCTCCTGAATAAGGGGGAACGCGGAAGCACAATTCACAGGCGACTGGATTGCTAAAAAATGAACCCTCGTCGCCTCAGGCGCACCGCGCTCTACCGTCGTTTTCCAACAAACAACTGAATCTATCAACCACTATAAATGAATAAATGATAAAAATGAGAAAAAAACTATGAAAAGACCTTACGCATTATCGGAATCATTTTCGTCATTCGTATCGTCAAAATTTGACAATTTGGCTAGTTTTCGAAGTTCACTTGTCGGATAAATCCCTTTAACATTGTTGATCGTTTGATTTCCCTGCGAGCGCTCACTTCGACGACGATTTTCCATCTTAGCTATGTGGAAAGCGACATCTCCAGGATAATTACCATTCAAAATTCTCTGCCAGACCGCGAAGTAGTTGCCTGTACGATTTTTTCATCCATCGGCTCAGAGACTGTTATGAGACTGCGGCCTATTAGTCCGTCTTCGGCCACTGTATTGAGAGACTCGGGCTGTAAATTTAGGTAGGCTATTTAATTTCCTTTTTTTGCGCTTATTAAAGTTATTTGATTATTTATTTAACTGATTGTTAATTGTTGCATTTATTAATTTAATAGTCTAAGAGGAGGGAAATTTATTTGAAATTGGAAATTGTTTGGAAACTTGCGGAATTCGGCGCGTGAATAATATAAATTATTAGAAAGGAAGAGGAAGGAGAAAAGGAAGAAAAAAGGAGGGAGAGGTGGAGAGATATATACATCTGGAGGAAGGAAAAGGACAAAGGCGCGTCGTCCTCGCCTCTGTACACTAGTCGAAACTCCGCAATTTTTTGTTGCTCACTTCTTTGATTCTCGCTTATTTTTAGTATTATTATTCCAATGCATGAAGAATATAACAATGCTGAAACTAGTGAAATAACAGGAATTGGACTGGAAAGATCCAATTGTAAGGGTGGTTCTCTTGCGCCTTCGGTCAGTAAGATAAATCATATGGAACGCTTCAGGCGCCTTCACCAGCGAAGGGTTATTTTTTTCGATGGTTTAACGAATTATCGAATTAGCTGAACCTTTTTCTGCGACTTTAAATTTTTTTTGAAGGAATAATTTTTGATCATTTCTTGTTTTTTATTTTTTGTTTTCCACTTACTTCACCATTGATCTTTCGAGGCAAAAATTTACCAAAAATGTTTCTTTTATGTTCATTTATTTCGTTGCTCTATTTTTTTATTTATTTTATTTTTTTTCGACAATTTAAATTCAATGTTGAAGCAAGAAGCAAGAAAATCAAACCATGAACAAGTAGTCGAAGAGGATCGCTTATCGAAATTGCCAAAAAATTACGAAATGAAACAGATGCGACAGAAGTGGGAGCTGGAGGAAATGGAAATGAGAAGGGTAATTTATTTGCTTTTTTTGACTCTAATTCAAATGTATGGCGCTTCCATTTTGTTTGATGAGCAGTCACATGCAGGATATTTTTTTTTCTCTTAGTTCTTTTCTTTGCTGTGCTCATCTTTTATATTCATAGTGCTGAAGCCACTGAATCTATGCTTTTACCTCATATTCAGTCTCATCTGCACTCAAGTGCTTTTGATTGCACTTTGGTTTTTGAAAAAATTTATTCAGGAAGCGGAAAAATATGGTGAAGACTACGATCGGTTAAAAGCGTTGAATTATCAAGCAGATTTATTTAAGAAAAAGGAATTCTTGAAATCAAAGAAGAAAAATCCCGACAAAGGATTCAGTGGTTAGTTTCCATTTTAATCGTAATGTTAATAAGCTTATTCTTTCTTACCATCGGATATATTTTTACAGTTTTTAATTTTTAGATTATGAGGCGATGACACTCAGACAATATCAGCGATTAACAGGCAACATAAAACCTGATATGTATTCCTATGAGAAAATGCGTCAAATCATGTAAGTTATCATATATGATTTCAATATTTAGAAATCACATTAAAAAAATAGGTTTTTATTATTTTAAATTTAAATAATCTGTTATTTCATTAATTTTCTATAAAAAACTTTTTCAGTGGTAATGCTGACTTTTATCCTACTGCTGATACTTTAGTCAGTGGTTCTCATTATCCCACGGAAGCAGCTATGGATAAGCTTGCAGAAAGCATTAAAGACCAGTAATATTTTGTTTTATCAAGATTTAGTTTAAGAGCTCTATTTTTAAAAACAATTTTGACTTACATCCAAAATTTGTAACATTGTCATAAAAGTTGCTTTTACAATTTTTACGAAAATAACGAAAATGCGATTTATTTTAGACAAAAAAAACGTGACCAATACCATCGTCGTCGTATGTTTGATCCTGATGCACCAATCGATTATATCAACGAACGCAATCGAAAATTCAATCTTAAGTTGGATCGTTTTTATAATAAATATACCGAAGATCTTAAAAGCGATTTAGAAAGAGGAACTGCGATTTAGTTTTCTTTCTTTCTTTTTTTCTATTGTTTTTCTTCATTTAAATACTTATTTTTTTGGTGGTCAAATTCACCCTGGTATTTTATATAGTTGTAGAACTCGATTTTATTCTATTTTTAATTCTATTCTCTAAATTGTTTGTGAATTTACTTAAAAATGCATCCACCGCATTTTTCTCCACATTTTTCGTATATGTACTTTGATTTCAATTTAAAAAAAGCAGTAATAAATATTTTAAAAAATAAATGTCACAAAAATTATATTCTTTTTATTTAATCATCCAAGTTTTTGCAAATATTTTCAAAAACAGAATTTCAGCGGATTTACTAGAAGGAAAAAGAGAATCACAAATCATAATTAAAGCATAATTTTATCATCTTTTTAGACAAATAATGTTAAGCAAGTCAAAACGTATCAACTACAATTTAAAAATATTAAGAAAATCGTGAAGACTTGAGGAAGCTGAAGAATTCTGAAGCACGGATTGATTGTTCAACAATCTCTGCAGCCGTGAAACACCTTGACGTCGCTTTGCTGAAGATTGTTTCGATCTTTCTTCAGATCTGGAAAAGAACTTTATAAAATTTAATTCAAAAATTTATCTTAAGGACTGAATAAATTGGCTTTTGGTCGAGACTACAATAAAGTGTAAGAAGGTCACTGAAAAGTGCTTAGATAAATTAGAAAAAAATGGGCACAGACCTATGATAGACTAATCGTGGAGTATCCATCGAAATGGAATTAAGCCTTGTTTTTATGTTCAATGGTGTAGATGTCGCTGGAATAGAATCAAATTGAACTAGACTATCGCATGAAAAAGATTTTTGCCCATATGAACTAAATCCTTTTAATTTTCCACCAATCATTTTAGCACCACAACCAGAACAATTAATAATAAGACATGTATATCCATTCCTCTTAAATCTGAAAAAAACTCAGCTAAAAACGATAAAATTTAATAATTCTCAGGGACAAAAAAAATATCAGTTCGTTCAAGAGAAGTTGGTTTTATTTTTCAGTTTCAGTAATATCTGCTGTTTTGTGGTGAATGCATATTTGCAATTTTTTACTCAGCAAAATATCGGACAAGATGCGGCATAAATCCGAGCAAAATTAGCTTTGAATCTGCCGACAATAGCCATTAACCTTATGTTGAATTGTGTGAGGTCTCTGGTACCATAGATATTTCTAAACACCTTTAGCGATCAGAGAAAATTTGTTTCACTTTTTTTATTTATTATTTATGGTCAATATATGAAATATACATATTAAGCATATTAAAATGAATTAAGATTCCAGCCAATGAATGGTGGGGTTCGAGTGGTTGAGCCTATCAAACTGCCACGCCACATATCACTCATTTTATCCGCTATTATTTTTGTTGTAAGTTAAGTTAAGACGGTATTAATGTTATAGTTGATTCCCTAACTTCCATAAACCACTGCCCTCAATGAAATTGTTTATTAGCATCTGTTAACACTGCAATTATAGATTTAAATCCTGGAGTCGATGAATAAACTGAGGTAAATTAAATTAATTAATAAATAATGAATACAATGAATAATGGCCAATATAATGGCCAAAGCCCTCAGTGTTGTATGGCGCTCTATTTTGCATTGTTTTATTTAATTATTCAAGTTTGAATCGCTGCAAATAAATTTCATTTTTCCGAGCTCTCGAATCGTACAAGTGCGGCGTGGCAATCATTCATTTCTTTATTAAAATCAGGGAAAATGTGGGGGACGTGGCATTATTCCCAACAGTTTACAAGACCATTTCTTTATCGTGCCAGTAAATCCAACAAACATAATTGTCAAATAATAGAAATTTAAGGTCAATAAAGCAGAAGATAATCCCTGGATTGAACCCTTTAAATATTGGTGTCTTTCGCAATTTATCTTCATAGAACGCAATTCACTGGTATGAAAAAAAAATCTTATATTTAAAAAATTATATAAATATATATATATATATACTTATATGAGTATATTAGGAGGTACCAAACATCAGATCCATCAAAGCATAAAACTACCATATCAGGCATGACTTAAGATATATATATATATATAGCAACGCCTCAGAAACAGCCCAGCACAACAGTCTAGTGGCAAAATGAAAGCGGAAATAACATAAGTGAAAGGACAACTAGCCAAGTAACTGGCATAATCTACAAGAACAATTCAATAAATGGCTTAGACCCTTCCTAATCGTAGAGAATAATAAGGCGGAGATCCTGCAAGATGTCTCCATCCAGACACACAAATAAGTGTAGGCCAGATATTGTGGTAATAGACAAGAATTAAAAATTAAAAATAAAAATAATAAAAATTAAAGAATTAAAAATAAGTAAGCAGTGATAGATATAGCAATATTAAGTGAAAGGAAAAAAAGAATATGAGAAGTTAAGAGAATACCACAGGCTAAAAGTGATGATGTAGAAAGTGAAAGCCAAAGTAATTCCAGTGATAACTGAAGTTGAAACCTCTAAACTAGAAAACTGGCTTCAGCAGATTCCAGAAATTCAGAAACAACGTTAGAGATCTCTATCCAGAAGAGCATTGCTAGGAATAGCTAAGATGTGCAGAACTCTCAATCCCCCAGGTCTCTGGTATAGAACCCGAGGTTGAGGATGATCACGACCACCGAAAGGGGGTAAGGAAGACTTTTTTATTATTCCCCATCCACAAACAACAATATGATGAATGAAATGCAACCACCGCGTAGTCTAATTCCTCTAATACGTCTGTTAAGAGTCCCTTTTTACATTTTTCTTTTGATGAATAATAGTAGGCGATGGCAGATTGTGAAAAACCGAGTTCGGACCAGAGTTTGCTTCACTAAAAGGAATTTCGGAACATTGGAATTTCAAATATTTTCAAATATAAAACATCTGCTGTATTGATTTTTCCGTTGTCAACGTATAGAGTGACAGTCCGGAAATGTATACCGCAGTACCGGCATATAAGGATGATCAGAGAAAACTGTAAGGCATTTTACCTACACATATTAGCGCTTTTATATAATGAGAAGATACATTCTGAGATAAGAAATGATAAGCTGGGATTATTGTTCTTGTACTACATTCAATTACAAAACAATCTGGGTACACAAGTCGATCCGAAACATATCATGACTTTGAATTTGCTAACGATTTAGTCGCGATGAATAATAAGAGACCCTAAATTATGCTAATAACTGCAAAACTGAAATGAAAACTGAAGAAATGCTAATTTAAAAATATCTTATTTCCATTTTCAAACTGAATAACCAAACAGCAAATGAAATTCCAGCTTGAAATGCTTTCTTCCTTTGGCCAAACGTTTATGGAATCATATGAAATCAGCGTCAAAACAAAAGAATCTGACGAGTTTCAGGGTTGCGAAATATGGCCTATAAGTGCATATCAAGAAGCTACCTACATTTTACGCACTCGCCGTGGCATGAATAGTTTTTCATAAATTTTTGTGTTTTGGATAAAAATCGAAAAAAAAACGATATTTTTATGGCATTTAAAAGGATTTACAAATGATCACACATGACTGCCGACCGAACAATGTGTATACTGATGATCTCATATACTATCGCCATGATTTTCGCGTTTTGCCATAGGAATCAAAGCATATCAAGCAATATATGTTGAGACTCATGACGGAAGAGGTCAAACTAAAGGATACGGAGGACTAATCAAGCCACTCATATAGCCACAGCCAAGAGAGACTTTGAAGCATATGTGGCGATATATGGGCTTAACTGAAGGAAGAACGACTGCTATTTTCTGCTGTTTTCAAGGTACGCCATCGAATGGCTTGAAAATGTCAACGAGTGTGGCTTGGGTAATGGTACCGCATACGTACATATGTTAGAAAAAAGAAATTTATTAATTTATGACAATGAGTACTGAAATTTGTATACTTTTTTATTTCTCCAAATTGTCGTTTTCTTTTTTTCAAACGTTTAATAAATCGTCGTTTTTTCCAATTTACTTTTTTTTTTTTCTTAATCTCCATAGTGAATGAATTTTCAACGGTAAAATTTAGTGCACATTGATAACAACGTGGAACTTTCCTCGACATTTCGAAGCCAATTTCCTGAAAAAATTTCTTGATTTTCAAGAGATATATTTTGAAAAAATGCTAAATTTTCGAAGTCTACAGCAAACCTTATTAATGGATCGCGCCTTTTGTGCGAGCACTGATGCAAATGGTGGCGGTAATCCACGTCGCAGATATTCATCAGAAATCGTAAATAAATGACCCGCATGGATTTTCGCTAAATTATGTCGTTGGAACCAAAAATCCCCTTCTTCCATAAGGTTGAACAATGAAACAATGAAATGAAACAAAAAATGTATCGATAACCACTCGCCTTTAGCACTAACCTCTTATAAATCACAAATTTATGATTATAACTTACAACTGCACAATGCTATAACACAATGCCACTCGATCCTATCATTTTTTCCCACTTTTATTTAATAGAAATATAAACCATTACAAATAGAAGTCTCATCTCCATGTCAAATTTAATCTATAGTTTAACACTAAGATCCTCCTTTTTTCTCCTTTGTTCTTCCTCTTTTTCCCCTCATTTACCTTCGCTTCCTTTCCATCATAAAGGGTGAAAATATTTTCGTGCTATTTAACCATAAGAACCCAGATTTTTAACAGCAAGGATCACTTAATTATCTCAAATATACAAAAAATCATATATAAATCAACAAATCGGCAACCAAATTTGATTAATGACATTCGAAAAATCGAAGTACACAAAAGGAAATTTTATTGGAATTTAAATAAACGCGACAACTTCAAAAAAAATTACTCAATGAATAAACATTGACAGAATATATAGAATTAACACTGACGAAGACTTCTAACGATACCCAATAAATCGTCAAGTCATATCAGAAGACAACAATTTTTATTGTTTTTTTCAAAATTTCACAGAAAAATAATCCTAATACGGTCGTGAATTTTCAAAACAAAAGCCGTTAAAAAAAGAGAAAGAAATATGAAATTTCACAATCATATTAATAAACATGTAAAGAAATGAGAAAAATAAAAAACATAATCAGGAAGTTCACTTCAAATTAGAAAGTGATAGACAATGGGTTCAGTTAAGAAATCCTAGAGAAAAAAATTAAAAATAAATCTGCTATATGCCAAGCCTCAAAAATAAAGTTACTCTAAGCAAATAAGAATCTATTGATAAATTTTGATAGGAATTTGATACATTACTCAAAAATATAAAATGGAAACAAAATTACTCAAAAAAATCGAAACATCCAAACTGGTCCAGCAAATTTACCAAATTTTCCACTTCAAAAGCATAAAACAAAAGAAATACTTAAATGTTTAACCAAATAAGCAAGAAAAATACAAAAAAATACTTTATCTAACGCCCATCACCTTTCGAAGAAGCGAGAACCGAAGCAGCTTCATTTACCTTCGAATGCAGCAATTCTTCATTTTCAAGCATCATTAGCAGTTCTGAATTATCCATTTCTAACATCATTCCAGTAATTTTGCCAACATCAGGTCCATGATAAATACGTTCGATCAGTGGATATATACGCTCACCCAAAATTTGTTTCTGTTGCTGGAAATCATTTTCGTTACCTCTTGTGAATTATTCAACACATTTTGTTACAACTCTCTTGAATTGAATTTGCCTAGTTCACATAAACTTTTACCTGAGGTGATGCATCAGCCAAGAATTCAGTTGTGAGAATATCTTGGCCAGGCATCGCAATTCCAGGCTGTTGAGATGTAATCTGCCCTCCACGACTAGTTACTTCACTATAGTTTGCATATATCAACTGTTGTGTAGCATGCGTTGGTTTACCAGCTTGAGCTTGACGAGCTCCCTGAAATATTTTGCGACATTCTTTGAATAAAACTAGTATTGATGTGAAACTTATAACGGAAATTTATTTCAATATTATTCAAAATGCAACCATTTGTTGGGGACGAACTCCTAGTTGCCCCTGAACAATCGCATTATTCATTCTTTGAGCTTGTGCACCACGATTTTGAGCTGGCTGTGTTTGTCCAGCGAACTGTCCGGTCTGGGCACGTATGGCTGCAGTAGTTCCGACGCCGGTAGTTGGACGACCACCACCACGGCCTGCTTGTGCATATGCACTGTTTTGTACCACATATGGTGATTGGACTCCTAAAATTTATTTCATAGAATAGTCAAAAATAAATGAAAAAAGCAAAAAATTTCAACCCACCATTATTCCCACAAATATCTTGGTAAAATTCAATCATGATAATGCCAAATTTTCCATAACTTTGGAAGTTTTCTTATAACCAAGCAAAGCAAAAAATTCAAACCATATCCAGTAGCTGAAGCATTAATCGCACTCCAACGCGGTGCAGATCCACGTATTTGTGCACCAGGAATAGCAGCTGGCATGAATGTTGGAGCACGTTGACCTTGTATTGCAGATGAAACAAAATATCCTGCATTTCCCGGAGTATACATCGTTCCGGTAATAGCATTAGCATTGTGCATACGTAGTTGGGCTAGGCGATTCATATACTGTGATGCCAGCTGTGCTTTTCGATCTTCCTTACGTTGAGCAAGTGCAACATAAAGTGGTTTTGAGCATAACATTTTACCAGACATATCTGTTACTGCCTAAAATAATTTCAAAATGTTTTTGAAAATATTCTGAAAAAAACCAGCAAAATGGACAAATTTATTACTTTCGTGGCTTCATCCGGCTTCTCAAAGCATACAAAACCAAATCCTTTAGAACGTCCATTGTCGTCACACATTACCTTGGCTGATGTAATCTTCCCAAATGCTTCAAAATTTTGTCTCAGTATATCATCGTCAACAGAGTCATCCAAATTTTTCACATATAAATTAACTCCTTGATATCTTTGCATTCGTTCAACTTTTTGAGCCTCGTATCTGCGTTTCAGTTCAGCGGAACGTTCATTTTTTTTCTGGGCGCGGCAGACATACAGTTTACGATCCGTTCCAGGTAATTCATATTCATGCATCTCGCTCACAGCCTAAAAAATCCCGTTTAACCATGCTTACTTTTCTTCTGCTATTATTCTCCAAGCATTAAAAAATAAGCCCTGTCTTTTTTTGCTTTTTCAGCTTATTTTTGAATTATACTTACTTTTTTATGAAATTTTAGGATAGGATTTCTCTATATGTGGTACAAAATAGTAAATATGCTTAAGCAGGCCGTGTAACAATCAGTAACAAATCAATAAGTGATAGATAACGATGTCCCTTTTTGAGAGCAATACTTCCAATTTGATCCATTCACTATTAGGGCAACATCCCTTCATCAGATTAGTTTTACCGATGAACAGCTCTCTTTAATTTCATTTTTCCCATTAAAAAACTAGTTCTAGTTATTAACTATAATCGGAAAAATACCATTAATCGATCATAATTTCTTGTTAACTTCCTCTCTCTGTCTTAAACCCGACCATTATTCTAAACTCATAAAGTTTTTGACAGTTTGTCCTGCGATCTAAATATATTCTACTCTCCTCTTATCTTTATTATTCCACTATACAACCTGCATGAAATTTGTTGACAATTATTAACAATAAATTATTCAATAAATCTTTCCTACAATCCATATAATTCTTCGATAAAAATAAATTAATTTTCCAAAAAACCATTATCATCCTTTCCATATATTCTTCAGTTGTTCAAAAAATATTTTTCACTATTCAAAAAATCTTTTAAAAGACAATACTTTTTCTGCCTCTTCTGGATTTTCAAAGGCAACGAATCCAAATCCTTTCGACTTGCCGTCTGCATCAATCATAACTGCAGCACTAGTTATTTTGCCGAATTTCAAGAATAAATTCTCCAGTTTTTCCTTGTCTAGTTCATCCGCAAAATTTTTGACGAATACATTTGTAAAACGTCTGGCAGTTTCACCCATTTCACGCATGCGAGCAGCACGAGGTTGAAATTTCCCAACAAATCTATAAATATCAATATCAAATATTATCAAATATCTGTATTCTTTATAATATTTTATTATTTTTTTATTTATCTAAATAACTAATAACTAAGCGAAAGCAGCGTTACCTATTATCATTATCATTAAAATATATATTTACACATCCTGAAGAATCTCAGAAGATTATTAAAAATTTTTGATCGACCGCAAGAAAAATGATATGCTAAATGATAGATTAAACTGACAAAATCTTCCAAAAAATGAAAAAAGAACATACACTTTTTTGCCTTCAAGAAGCATTCCGTTGACTTTGTCAATGGCTTTTTGGGCATCTTCTTCAGTTTCAAAGTGTACAAATCCATAACCTTTGCTGTTCGAATCTTCGTCATTAGCCACTTTACAGCTAAGGATATTTCCAAACATTGAGAAAGTATCATATATCGCCTTGTTATCAATACTTTTATCCAAATTTTTGATGAAAATATTTCCAGCTCCAGATCGACGCATTGAAGGGTCACGCTGCGACCACATTATACGAATAGGTTTGCCATACATGACATCGAAGTTCATGGTGTCCAATGCACGTTCAGCTGAAAAAATAAAATAAAAAAGAAAAAAACTGGTTGATTCCCGATTTATCGATATATGGTATCGAATAAAATATTCAAGCTAACCATCTGCTGGTTGTTGAAAATTGACGTATGCATAACCCAATGAACGCCGTGTGATGGCATCACGACAAACTCGAATCGATAATACAGGTCCAGCAGTACTGAACTTTTCGAATAACATCGCTTCAGTGACATCAGGATGAAGATCTCCAACATAAAGTGAAGCCATCGGATAAGTGGAAGCCACACCAGATCCAGCATTTGCTACCGAAGTCATTTTTTATTTTTTATTTTTTATTTCCCAGAAACTGAAAATATGAAGATGAATATTAATACAAAAAAAATCTTGGGAAATTTTTAAAAAAACTACCAAAATGAATTTCCAAAATTAATGAAAAAAGACAAACTAATGAAAAAAAGTGAATGATAAATCAAAATTAGATAGCGATCAAACAAAAGCACAGAGAAGTTGAAAAAATGAATCAAATATGCAGAAAGAATGTCAATTTGAACAGATGCATTTAAAATTTAACATGCATCACTTCCCACACAAAAAAAACTACACCAAAATAACAAAGAATAGTACTTCAATCAACATTACACCTTTTTCTAAGCCCTAAGAAATAAAATTACTAAATAAAATTAACAAATCTAAAACTGCTTTATCCGAAAACCAGTCCGTAAACTTAAAATATCCACAGCTCTAGAAACCTTAGAATAAAGAATAGTTCACCAAAGGAAAATGAATCCCATGAAACTATAATTTGGGAATTAAGTAATTCGTTTCATATTTTTAAAAAACGAATTACGAATAAAACTTTTATGGAGTAAGGGAAATGACGAGAGCAAGGATTTGGTTTTTCGCTTAAAACGATTTTTGACCTTTGATTTTGAGTTAACGCTGAGCGTACGCTTTTTTACGATTAAACACTCATAAAATTTGCGCATTATTGGATGTCCTTAGTCAATTTCGCCTAAAACCTACCTAAATCGCCAATTTCTAAAACCCTATAAAACTAAACAATCGCCAAAAATAATTTTCCGGTAATTTTATTCAATTATATATAATTTATTGAATTAATTAACAAAATTTGTTGAATAATAGAGAGGACAACATTTTTTACAGAATTTTTCATTAGGAAGGCATAATGAATTCATAAAAATTTAAAAAAAGTTCCAAAGAAAAACAACAAACAAACAAACCTTTTAAATAAGACGAAAATTCCTCTTCGAATACCGTCAAATTTTTCCCACAAAAGAGAAATTTTTTCAAATCCTCCAAAAAATTTTTTTATTTTTCACTTTTTTTCGAAAAGAAAACTTTTTTATTTTTTTACTTTTTTTATTTTTTGTAATAAAGATGCGACGCAAGTCAGGTAGACACCCCTCGCAAAAGGATCTAAACCTAAGTCAACGCCGCTCAAGGCTTTGGCAACAACCAATAATAAAACTTTCCTCCTTTCAATAGGACATTTCAGATTCTTAACACGAAAGGCTACGATAATTAGTGCAAATTCTAACTTTCAGATTTGTCCTCTGCATTTTCTAAGAAAAAGAATGTTCTTTATGATAATCAGAGAAAAACAGAAAGACTGAATTTTAATCGAGGAATTTTCTCAAAAAGGCGCTAATTTAAATCCTTGGCATAGATCCAAATGCTTCCGTTTTTTTCAAAGTGACATGTTTTTTGTATTTGTATTATTTTCATAATTCTTTTGACAAGGAGGGCGCAAGGAGTAATTTTTCCTTTACTTTACTTGGGGCAACGTGCTGTTTGCGTTTTACTCGCTTTGCTCCTTGTTTTGTTTGCTTTTCTCGTTGTGGTTATTTTCTCCTATTGCGACCAACCATTTGTCAAACCCTCTGTCACCGACATTGCCTTTGACGTGTGACCCCGCAGAGTTTAATTTGAACCCTCTGAAAAGCTTGGGATCGAGTTTGCGGTCAACCAGGGAAGACAATCGTTGCCTTTACGAGAGAGAGGAACTAACCGAAGTGTAAAATAATATCGAATATACATCAGTGACACAGCTAATTAATAAGTTAAAGAATTTCAAAGAACTAACCGAAGTAAAAAAAGCACGCTTTCGACCGCTAACAAGTCGTTAAAATGATTCAATTATTCGATTATTTCTGATATTTTTTCTCCATGCAAATTAGATTTGTTAGAAATATATGGAATAATTTTAACGGTTGTAACTTGTAATTTTACGTGCCCATAAGTGAATTAGAAACAAGTATGGATCTTTTATTGAACGAGGAAAGGGAAGGCGAGATTATTGTCTCGGCAAAAAGTTCGGATTTTGCCTTGGAGAGGAGTAAAACGGCTGCTGAGAAATCGGATGCAGCTGAGAACCCACTTATTGCTCTGCTCTCAAATTTCCTTAGTGAAAATTTCTCATTGTGGTAGTGGCTAATGGAGCAAGAACTTAACTATAAATTGAAAATATTATTTATTGCCGACTTTTTTTAGTTCCAAAGAAATCATGCATTTAAAGGAGAATCAGTTGGTGGTTATTTGTTAAGAATAACCATGCTGACTTCGTTAGTTTTATTAGTTTTAATTGGGCCTGGCACTAAATCGGAGCAATCAAACGCACTCTGCTTTTTATCTCATGAGAACCTTTTTCTGCTAATTTAATAATTGTTACAGGAGTCAAATGCGGGAATTAAATTCGGATTCTGGTGATGCGTCATGTTCCGCGGAATCAACTAATGGTATTTCTTCATCTATATCCGATAAAGTAAATCCTGATGAAGAACTGTGTCCATTACCACCGGATAGAAATAGTTTTCAACGTCAGTTGAGTCAGTTCAATGAGGAAATTGCAATTTTAACCCAACAAGTATTTTTTTTTAAATTTTAATTTATGTTAGAAATTTTAATGATAAATTATTATTTTTTGGGAAAACTGCGTCTTTATTTCAATAAATAGTATTTGAAATTACAAACGCCCAAATTGGATTTCAAGAAGTAGGTACACTGATATAGATAGTAACAGGGACACAAGGTAATATAAAAGCTCGGATTCTCTGCCAGAGCATGAATAAAATAAAAAGCATGAATAAAATGGCCATAATTAACCATCCAGACCATGTATCGAAACTTAATGATGTATGATGTACAATCAGATAATTTACTTGAAAATGCAAATTGAGTCTTTACAACAATTTCTACTGCCACTATAATATAAACCTACTGAATTGGTTTATGCCACAGCCACCGTAATTCTCGAAATGCTGGAATATAAATTCACGAAGAATAATGCAATTCGACCATGGAAAAGGAGGCTGTAAAGTAAGGTCAGAGTACAATTGCAGAAGGGTATAAAGGGTATAAAAAAAGAATAAAAATAATATCCAGATAATCAGAAAATATAAGAGCTACACCTTATCAGAAGCCTTCGAGATTATTAAACAAAGGTTCACAGCACTGGCCTAGGCTTAGGGGTACCTTAGAGAAACAGAGGACAAAAAGATGTTCTAAATCTATGAATGTTACATATAAATCTATGAATGTTTGATTCTGTACAAAGTCAAGAGGACCATAAAAATGTTCATTGGAACTCTGTAAAATGATGCTTGATTCAACTTGCACAAGTGGTTGTCAAGTGCTGCATATATCAAGGTGACACACGCTATTTTCCTTACTATTATGCGTAGGTCTAAACCTTCTCAGTCAGATAATCGCAAGAAGTTGATGTGGATATAGATATAAGTTTAAGAGCTATGAAGAAATACTATCAGCCATCATCTCTACATAGATGACATCAAGTTATACACTAAAAGCATTAAGCGAGATATTAACTTATCCATTTAACACGAATTAACAGCGAGGATATTGGGGTGTCAATGAGGTTAGAGAAATTTGGCCGAATGGTAACAAAGAGAGGAAAAGTAGTAACGACTAATGGACCTGCCATCAGGACATATAGCTGACATGCAAGCTATGAAAGTAGTTAGCCCATCCAACAATCACATGATAACCATGATAACCATGACGAGGCAAGAAAGACTGTAACATCTAAATATCACCAAAAGGCAAGTCCTGAAAAACTCAAACTCCCTGCCATAAATATGTATGCTCCGCCAGCCATCAGATGCACATCTGGAATAGTAAGATAGATAAAGTAAAACGTGGAGGCTGCTGATGTAAATACCAAGAAATATTTCATAATACATGAAAATTTCCATTCCAAGTCCAATACCTAAAGGTTTATACCAGTAGGAAAGAAGGTGGATGGGGTTTGGTGAATGACATTTTCTGCAGTCGACTGGTTAGCTTTATACAAGGCTTTATTTACAGAAATTGGTTTGAATTTTAAGGTCAAAGCTGTGTTGTGCAATGGATTGCATTATTTAAGAGGATTTTTAATTTTGCTGTAGTGACCAAAAAATTATTACTGGTATAATAAAAAATCAAAAAAATAATTTATTTAATTAACGATTGAAGAAATAATGATCAGTTCTGCAGATCGATAATATAATTGGTAAAAACTGTGAAGGAATATTGTTGACCCTGAGGAACAAAAGAATTCCATTACGTTTGAGACGTGACGAACTTAGGGATG
Source organism: Dracunculus medinensis (assembly GCA_900625125.1). Taxonomy (NCBI): domain Eukaryota; kingdom Metazoa; phylum Nematoda; class Chromadorea; order Rhabditida; family Dracunculidae; genus Dracunculus; species Dracunculus medinensis. Next base: position 243,619 of record UYYG01001199.1, on the reverse strand, counting down.
AAATTAACGTAAGAAAACCGGAAATTGTAGAACTTCGAAAGCAACTCGACCTCAAGGTACATTCTTTGCCAATTTTTAAATACTCGATTTCTCGGTTTCTATATATTTAATTTAATCTTCCTGCACCCAGTTATAATCTCCCTTATCCTCCTAGCTTCTACTTTTATTCCCGTAATTTCTCGTTACGCCTTATACTTTTGCGCCTTATTCTAATAAATTGTCATAGTAATAAATTGTAAGGATAAAATGTTCTGGAGAAAAATTGGAATAATTCGGAGATTCGGTGGAGGAGAAATGTTAAGTATAATGAGGATTTGGTTTCATAAGGATATTAAGGATTTAAAGGATGAAAAAAGGATTTTTCCTGTTCAGAGTAGTTATGCTGTATTGTCCCTTTATCCTTTTCTCTCTTATATGTATCACACGTAATCTTTTGTTCTATTTCGTTATAGAATCGAGTAATATCGGATATAGAAAATGATCTCGTTTATAAACGAGAAGATAGATTGAACTTACGTTTGTCTAAATTAGAAGAAACTTACAATCGAAAAGGATTTACATCGATACGAAATGAGCAGGCGCTGGTGAAGGAAATAGATAAACTGAAAAGGAATAGAATGAAACTGGAGTATTTTTTATTATTTTTTTTTTTACCACATCAGTTTAGATAATTTTTTAATCAAAAATACTCCAGCAAAATTCCTTCCAATTTTTTAAATTCATTCTTTAAAGATTCAAAATTATTTCTGTCGTTTTAATTTCTTGTGATTATCCATTTTAAATTTTTTTTTATAGAAAATATAATTCCTTATTAGAAGAACGACGCATAATAGAAACGAAATTCCGTGAAGCTAAGGCTGCTCAAAACGTGATATTTTGAATTCATTTTTTTTTCTGAATATATTCTGTCCTTTATGGAAAAATTTTTCTTGATATTTTAATTGTAATTTTTTCTAAATTTCTATTTTTTCTTAAATTTTTATTTTATAGAATATTTTGAATTTTTTTCTCAATAATTGCCATCGCCATTTCAGAGAATCTTGAGATTAATTCGTCAAATAGCTTGTGAACTACAATCAATTAATCAACAAATTGGACATCACCATAAAGATTTAATGGATATGCGAAAATTGCTTCAAGAAATTTATATAAATAAAAAGGAACTAGTGGAAAAATACAATGGTGCGAAAGAAATTTATTTGGCATGGCTAAGGAATAACAGAAATGAAAAAATGAGATTCAGTGGGCCATCTGTCTGCAATCATTCTTATCCTGCTACATTTCCGGTGGTCAGTCGACAGCACTATCAAAAACCATGTATGTATGATCATCTCTATTTATAGTAAAGAATCCTTTTAAGAATCTTTCTGTTTATAATAAACTTTATGTATATCATTTTTTTCCACGAAATTCGGTGAAGATTTTTCCTATTCCTTTTTTCTTTTTATAATATTTATTCATTATTTATCGCCTTTTTGCAAATCTTTTTATGATTACAGATGATAATGAAGACGAAGAGCAACTTTTAGAACCCTTTTACGAACAGAAAATGTCCTGCCATCGTGTGATAAATTATCTCGAATGTATTCGTCCACACATGGAAACTACAAACCGCTTTCCGAATCTCGATTCATCTACATCAACTGCAGTTACATTTTGTCATTCAGTCGAAGAAAGTGATGGTAAGTGAATGGAAAGTGAAGTGAAGAAAGTGAAGTGGTGGTTTATTTGTTAATTTAAAGACAAAATTAAAGCCAGGGTTAAAAAATATCCACCTGCAGTATTTGTTTCTTTTTTGGATGAAAATGAAACTTGGCTCCAAAGCTTTTTTACAACCAGTTTAAAAATGGTTATGTAAAATTGTTTTTATATTTAATTTCTATATTTGTTTTAAATTTCTATATTTTAATGAGTGAATGATTCAGATTTTTGATCACCGTAATATTTTTAATATTTTAATGATATTTTTCACTACTGTTATCATCTACTGTTTCTTCAGATTCTGCAGAGGAGTTTCCACCGGCTATGGCTATTTTAAAAAAACACGCTTCACTACCGGCACGGCCTACATATATTGGTCCAGCTTGTGAGAAAGAGATAATTCCGGGTATTAAAGGAAAGAAAAAAATGAATAAAAAATCGTCAAAAAAGCCATGTCAGGTACAGAACTGTATCTTTTGAATGAAGCAAAACCAAAACCGAGCTATGGTTTTTCAATTTTCCAAATTTTTTTCATAATTTTTTTTGCAGCATATAAATCATCCCCTTGAAATAATTCGATTGTTTAACGATTTGGGAGTCGACCTTCCTTTATGCTATAAACAAATTGATAGAGTACTGGATGAAGTTCGAGAACTTCTTGATTTCTACAAGCAACAAACAAAGTTTTTTTTTATAAATGATAATTTGTTCTTATCAGCGATGAAATCTTTTATTTCAAAGTTTCCACTTAACGAAATAAATGAATAAGTCTTTTATCGACTAATTATTTTTAATCTTTTTATTAGTTTATTTACATCAATTTCAGCATTGTTGTGTGGAATGAGAGTGATTATTGCCATTTCTTAAGTGAGAGCGAATGCACCGCAGATTCAGCATGGAATGGCTCCACTGATATGTCAGAACCTGGAAGTTTGAGAAGTTATCAGTTGATGTCATCTTCAGATATTGTGTCACCTACCGAACCGATTGTAGGTTCTAATGTTCCGCCATCATCTAGCTGTAATCAGTTGGTCGATCAAGTAGTTTGTCTTTCTGTTAATGATGAAGGAATCGATAGTAAAGGTTCTACGCGATAAATCGTATTAATAATAGTATTAATAGTCGTATTATAATTTATTCTTAATTGTTTTATAATTGATTTTTTCAAAGTCTTACCTTATACAAAAGAAAATTTAAGTATTTTTTGCGTTTTGTTTAATTAATAATTTTATATTTTCCATTAGTAAACTAAATTGTTAAAATTCAAAAAAATTAATAAGTGTTAGAAAATTTATTAGGCTTTATTACATATATATCCTTATTTCATTAAATTTTAATGTTTCATAAATTTATATTATACTATGATTCCATAAATTTAAATCATAATTCCGTGTAATATTATTTGCTACATAGTCTCTTGATATTTAAGAACCTCAGTATGCATTTTTCATTTTGGATCAGAGGAACAACCTTTAGATTGTTGATTTCTAATTCATTTAATTTCTAAATTTTTTAAATGCAGATTTATATCTGTTGTGTATCTATATTTAAAGTTTAAAATATTGGATTACTTTTATTTTATTACTAATTTCTTTCCAATAGGTTAAGTTAAGTAGTTATTTGAATTTTTCAATGAGAAATTTAAAATTTTCTGTATAATACAATAAAGTTACAATTTCTATTAATATTTTTGTTATATTCTTTCTTTTATTTTTTTTTTGTTCTAATGATGCAGTAGAAATAATTTTTTCTTGAATTTGATACTTTTTTGGAAAAAAATGTAAATGATAGGAATATTCTTTAGCAACTAGCACCATTGCTGATTTAAATCAAAACAGCTTGCTGTAAGAACAAGGGATTTCGAAAAAGTTCCATCCAATGCCATAACTGAAAGAAGTCATCTTTTTTCCCATCTTCTAAACACATAAATTACTATTGTATGTATGGTCGGATTCAGGTTTTGATCCTCCTTACTTTTGACATTAAACTATCTTAGCAATTTATGGAAAGTTATTAGCAGCTTGGATTTAAGGAAAACTTCTTAAATGTGTTTTGAAGTTGGAATTATGTGTCTGGATTTTAGTTTTGAAATCATTTTGACAAATTTTCACGATTGCTGTAAATTAAAATTTGATCCAATGCCAAATAATTTTTAATACGAACCGGAACAAAGATTTCGGTTCTGAATTTCCAAGCACCAGTTGAAAATAAAAAATATTGTTAATTAAATTGTGTAAAAAAATAGTTTCCACGTAATTATAATTAATATGTTCAATCGTATGCTCAACATTTTTGTTCAATGTGCCGATTTATTAGAAATCCGTTTTATATGACATTTAAAGAGTATCTGAAATATTTTTATTAAAATTTTATTATTATTGCAAGTAAGCTTTTTTTGTTATTTTTATCTGAGATAGATATGTTTCTTACTGACACAAAACTTATAAGTAGAGAAATGGTTTTAAATCCATTTTTTTTTGTGAAAATAAATTTTGTCGCAGAATTACTTTGTGAAATTATTAAATTTTTCAAAATGTTGGATAAAACTTTTGTATGATCTAGTGAAGAATTGAAAGAAAGAATACCATATCAAATAAATGGAAAACATTAATTAGTTTCAAGAGTTTAAGTACCAGGGTGCCATTTTCGGTTAGGGCTGCTTCCGTTGTCTAGGTGCATGGAAATGAGGAATTTAGTAAGGTTTTGTAACCAAGGAACCAATCAGCTTATCTCGAAAATAAAGTTGCAAGGGAGGATGATGTGGGTTTTAAAACAGCCTTACCATTAATGCGAATACACTGGTAGTTGGAGTGGCTGGGACTGAGTGGCTGACTTTTTATAAGTTATAAAGAAAACGCCAGGGATAAAATGGGTCCCCAAAGTTCTATCTATGTTTGGCAAAATGGATCTGAGGGACGTTACGGTTATCCTCCCACGATAAATAAAGAATAAAGAAACGCTCCGAAAAATTGGTATTATTGTGCTTTCAATTATATGTGGTTTAAAGGGATAATCTAGGCTCTACTCTTGCTCTACTCTTATTCTATTATATATTTTAGTATATATATTTTAGTAAAAAGGCTCGACTGAAGGACGTGTAGGGTCGTTTAAAAGAAACTTCAAAACTTTTTTATAACATTAAATTCGCGTAATTTTCTCTAAACGTATTACAGTTCTGTTACAATTCTTCGATGTTCGAAATCATTTCATTCCTTGAAATTTTACAAGACTTGTAATTGCGTCAGCAGAAGAAGTTCACTGAGAGGTTTGGCGGATCGTTAAAGGAATGAAGTGGAGATGAATGGTGTTTTGCGAGTATAAAAGGAAGTTTTAAGGATGTATAACGAGAAATGGATAGAGAAAAGGAAAATAACTAGCTGTCGAAGTTTAAAGGCCTTTTAAGAGGTAGAAGTTTCTCACAAGACATGGCAGATTTTATCGGATATAGAGGATTGAGCTTTTTTCTAACGTTACAAAAGTGAATTACATTTCTTATTTAATAAAAAAAACTTTCTCTTTCTCATCCTAGGTGATCTTCAATCTCGAATCCTCTACCAGAGGTCTAGGAGGGTTGCGGAGCGTCTTAATTGCTCCCATCGTCCCTGGAATTTATTGCACCTTTCTAGTTTAAAGATCATAGTTCCTAATACTCCAGTTTTCACTCGGATTTCGTTTAAAAAACTTCAAAACGCTTTTGGCCTTCATTCCATATCACCTCTAATTCCTCTTTCAGTGTTTGGTATTTTTCGAACTCCTTATATCCCTTCTTCCTAACGTTCCTATCACAGTTATTGCTATGTCTGTCACGAATACTGATTTCTGATTCTTATCTACTACTATTACGATGTTTAGGGGATAGAATGGCTTAGTGGGTTGTTGCTCGATTGGGAGCGCCGATGCTGAGGTTCGATTCCCTACAGGAGTAAACCTTTACAAAAATCCGGGTGATGCTGGCGACTCACTTATATTTCTATCGCCAAGGGACTCCATGGCATATTGCTCAATGTGACAAGTGGAACAAGTTTAACCAGTAATGGTGAGGACTCATTATTATGATATTTAGTTGATTAGCCACTTGTTTTTCTGTCTAGATGGAAAAGATCCTACAGGATCTTCATCCTGTTATTCTCCACAATTTTATGAGGAATCTCTGGCTTTGAGAGGATCTAAGCCATATACTTGGTTGTGAAGATCCTGTAGGATCTTTTCCATCTAGACAGAAAAACAATATACGCTATTCCTGCTTGCATTTTATATCATACCACTAGGTGTTTCCATTTCTGCATAAAATTTGAATCCTATTTGCTATCTATTTCGATGGATCTGTTGCACAGTACCTGCTACTGTGATCAATGCCTCAATGCTGCCTTTAATCCAGCTTCTTCCAGCCACTGATAGGATTTCTCAGTATCAGCTATCTCAATTATCTATCGATAGTAGGGCTACATCCTAGGGCTTTGTTAGGATCGCCAAAATAACGACAAACTTCAGAGGAAGAATTTGATTTCCCATAAGATAAGGTCTGCAAAAGTTAAGGTAGCCAATGGTAAGGAATTAATTAGGCCAATATCCCTTCTTTATCCTCTATAAATCAAAAAGTAGGAAGAATCCACCTCAGAGAATCTATGTATTCCTATACCATTACCATTACCATTAGAATACCAACATGCAATGGTCGTAAGAAACGGAGAGGAAACTTATTAAGGTTCCTTCTAAACAAATACAAATATCAGTCTATGAGTTCGCATCCAGTCAGCGCACCATGTTTTCGTCAATTTGGTGTGTAGTGGAACGGCGAAGGCTAAAAGGCTATTATGAGGTCAGGCAAGGCGAATAAAATTTTGGGCTCTGGAGGCCATATCACCGACTCATTCACGAATAAGTGATTTTCGTAGGAAAGTCTCAGAATCAAAAATAATATATTTTTGTATTTTTCATAATCTGTGCCTTTTGAAATCCAATATTGTTGTCGTGACTGCCGGACATTTCGTTCGATTAGTACTGTCAAGGTTAATAAGTTATGGTCTGAAGTGTTCTTTTATATTGCTTGATTCTGCGAAAATATCACCTATTCGTGAATCGTTGATGTGGCTTTCAGAGTCCAAAATTTTGTTTTTATTACCTGACTTGCAGTGGAGTTGCCATGTGACCAAGAGATATATATATATTTTATATAGGTATATACATTCTTATGCGTATTGTGTGGAGGTTAAAGGAGAGCGATTGACATGGGATGGTTCGAATTGCAACCAAAGCCTCTACCTTTCCGGTAAGGTCGCAAGATCCTCTTAATGCTTAGCTGCACTGCCTTAAAGAGAGTCACTTACTAGAATCATTCTGGCTCGAACACCGTCTGGATTAACAAGGTCTGCGCCCCAGACAGACTACCAAAGCTCAATGAAGCACCACTAGACAATATATTTGAAGATGCAAATAAAGTTCTTGCAACAATAAATATTGTCACCATAACAAGAACTAATGTATTGGTGTACCCCACAACCACTGTGATTTTAGAAATGCTGAAGCATGAATTAACGAAGAATAACGAAGAATGCAGTTCACCCCATGGAAAAGAAAGCTGAAAAATAAGATCATAGCACAACGCAGAGAATTTAGTCAGCTGACAGAACTACGTAAGAAAGACCTAAAAATTAAGAGTAATATCCGGATAATATCTGGAAAAATATAAGGGCTACTCAAATCAGAATCTCTCGAGATTGCTAAATAAAGGCTCATAGAGCGCTGGCCGATTAGGCTAAGGCAACACATTAGAGAAAAGAAGCTAAAAAGATAAGTGCCCGTTTTCAAGAAACCGTTCAAGTTGTACTCTACTCAGAGATATCAACAGCAGAAACTATACGATACTAAAAAAATATGTGGAAGAAAAAGATTTAGAACATTAATGCAAAGATCTGAGAACAAGCCACAGCAAATCTTTTAGAATATTAATTACAGTTGCTAACATCTGGATAAAACTTGGTCCAGATATGATTCACTAATGGTAGAAAAGAGAAAAAAAGAAGTAATGACAAATGGGGTGGACCTGCTGTCAGGACATACAGCGGACGACATACATTCTAGCTAAATTAGCTTAGTATCTCACAATTACATGGTAACCACGATGAGGAGGCAAGAAAGATTGCAGCATCACCAAGGAATAAGAAATCCTAAAGAGCCAGCTCAATAGGAAGAGCAAAATCCATGTCATAAATGTGCACGCCCTGTTATTCATCGGATTGCAGCTGGTACGATAGACAAAGGAAGAAGACATGGAGATTACTGATATAAAAACTAGGGAACTCCTCACAATGTACGGAAATTTCCACCCAAATACCCAAAGGCTGTACACCAGACGGAAAAAAGGCTTGATGAGTGTGAAAGCCTCTATCTTGATTGAGGCTAGAAACTCGAAACATTCAGAAAAATATCAGCAAGATGGCACCAAAGGCTGAATTGCTGAGGGAATATTTGAAGCATGTACAAACATTGGAAAACGATGGATTGCACCATCACAACTGAAATAGTTTACACTGAGAAATTTTACCAATGGTTAGAAAAAATTGGGCTAAAAGATAACATTAGTGCAGTAATAATAACAGTAAAAACAGGAACAAAATCTATCGAATAGAGATTATCCTACATACAGTGGCAAATGGCTGACATAAAAATCTGCTCAATGTATGGGTTAAGTCATAATAAGGCTAGATGGAAAAATCTTCAAAAAATCGAAAAGGAAAGACGACCAAGATCCAGATAAACAAGTAATCAACCAGAACCAGACACCGTGGTAAACAAGAACCAGAACCAAAAAAAACATATAAGAATATCTGTTACAGGAGCATCGAGAAGAATAAATATAAGATGCGAGATACTAACCTGAAAGATGAACTAGAGAAAATATTTAAAATGAAGACCAAAGCAAACCCAGCAGCTTTCCGTAATCTCGAAGCTACAATAAATATGTCCAACAGGTTCCAGAAGCAACAATAGAGATGTAGTTCAGAAAAGCGCATGAGGTAATTCCCTTAGAACCTTCCCTCAAACTCTCAGACCTCTGGTAGAGAATTCAAGATAACATTATATTTCTTATAAGAAAGGGATTTTTTAAAATATATATTTATTCTTCTTTTCTTTTTCTCACAGCTCTCATCATTACTGGTTAGGTTGCCTCCGCTGGTTACAAGGCATCTCCAAGTTCGACGGCATCGCTAATAAAACAATAATAGAAACCATCCCTTTTTCCATTGTCTAAGTCCATATATCGCGGGTCGCCCTATACTGTTTCTTGTCATTCTCATATTGATCTTTTCTTATCATTGTTTTTCCATTCATTATTAATAATTCATTATTTCTACTAAATTATACTGTGTTTCCCTAAAAGGATCGAAGGAATATATTACTCACCGCGTTTATCTAAAAGATATCCTTTTTTAGAAATATGTTGTTTTTATTATCTTATTTCGGGTACTAATAAGATAAAAGAGATTTTTCACTTGACATTTAATTCTAAATGGCACCGAAAAAGATTTTTTTTTAAAGAGTCCTCACCATTATTGGTTGAACTGGCTCCACTGGCTTGTCGCATTGGGCAATATGCCAAGGAGTCCCTTAGCGATAGAAACACAGGTGAGTCGCCAGCATCGGATGCAGGTTATTCGTGCGGGGAATCGAATCTCAGCATCGGCGCACCCAATTGAGCAATGACCCACTGAACCATTATACCCAAAAAATGACAATTAATGAAGCCACTTTCATTAAATATGTCAACTTTTTATATAAAACTATCGAAAATTTGAAATCACGGTTAGCCTCTATTACTGAAAAATATGAGTAGCAGCAAGATCTAATTAATTAGATCTGTTGAAATACTCACATACGAAGAATGATATTAATAATTTGAAAAATTCGTCTTTGCTGAGAATTTCTAACTGAACAACTGTTGGAAGCTTTTGACGAATATTTCGAAAAAAAAACGAAAGATTTATGTCTCTAGCTGGTATAAACATTCCTGAGATATGGAAGATGAGACTGTTGCGACAGACTTTTGGTAGAGAATATTGTCGCTGCCGCTGGAAGAGACTGATTGCATCAAGAAAAAACATGTAAAAAAAGAGTCAGACAGGCCAAGAATACTCAAATTCGACTAGAAGATAAATATATGGTCATGTCTGTTTTGCACAATTGGAATGTGCGCTCGATCATTCCTTATGAGAGGCTTTTGCGGAAAGATTGACCAAAAGAGAACTATTACTAGATAAACTACTGCGAAAAGAATGACATGCTCGGAACCACAGTCTAAAGAAGTATGTGGTCAGAAATCTTCAAATAGTTTGTAGCGACGAATAATTTTTCGATTTACCTTCTTTCGCAGACTACAGTCTAGGAGAATTTTCCAAGTAAGGTTAATAACATAGGAAGTTTATCTCTATATATTTGATGCTAGAAGTGTTTAAAATAAAAATTACGCAATCTACAGCTCCTATTAATTGATAATACAAATAGTATTTTTTGCATCAATGAAATGATGTATGATTCATCTGATAATCAGGAACTAAACTTTGTTAATTCTGTAGTAATACGCAAGGATTTAAAAATAAATGGTCTTAATACTCGTGGAGATGGGCTTATCGCCCTTATTCCTGATTATTACAAATTTGTATGTTCCTCTTTTGAATCTCTATTAATAAAAATTTGTCTTAATAACAGAAATGTTTCTCTGTGGCTTTGGATCTAATTTCAGTATTCAGTATTATTCAGTATTGTGTTAAAGATAATAAAGATGTAAAACACAACACAATTAAAGAATAAAAATAAATAAAAAATAAATAAAAAGAATTATTATACTAATTAAAATGGATTGGGATGCCAATTATTTAATTTGTTATTAAAATTAGATGTTTGCGATGCAAAAACTACGTCTTTTTTTTCTTCTTCTGACAGTTTTCACCATTACGGATTAGGATGATTAAGCTGGTTCAAGGGTAAAGGTAAGGGCACATTTCCAAGCCATTTTAATTTACAATAATAGAAGCCATTTCTTTTTCCGTCATCTAAGCTCATACATCGCTAGTCCACTTATACCTTTCCTGATCTAAAAAATCTTTGAAAATCTTTCCTGATTCTTCCTATCAGTCAAAATTTTAGGATTGGTATATTGTTAGTATAATATTGAAAAACCAACAAAGCAGGGCGACAAGCACCATGTGCCGCATGAGAAATCCTTTATTTTATTGACTAATCAAAGGTCAATTCTCACCAGACCTTCCTTGTATGAAACTGCGCCAGATCCATTCTTCCTAATCTAATTTCTCCATACCATGTGCTTGTATTAATGACAATAGTTAAAATAATAAAATAGCAAATAATGAAAATTAATGATAAAAAAAGAAAAAAAAATCAAGTAAATTAAGGAAGAGAAAATAATACGAAGATGACTGAATTACTTATACATAATCAAATGGTAAAAATCAAGATTTCAAACTTCTTGTATAATGCGGATTTTTTAAATAATATCATAAACTTTATCGTTCGGTAATTTATTCCCCGCAATTAATAGTACGAATAAAGAAGTCATGAATCCTTAAGTTTAGTTTTGCATATAGGTTTTAGCCCATTAGTTCTTGTTAGGTTCAAATTTAACGTAAAATTATAATATTTTGAACAATCTAAATTAACATAACCATATAGAATTTTATAAGTATAAATTAAATCTTGTTCGATGAATTAAGAGGGAATTTGGCTTGTATTGTTGAAATTGTATTTTATAATTAAAATTAGCTATTTTACAATTAGCTATTAGGAGAGAGTGGACATATAAAATATTTCTGGAGTTCTTCAATTAACTTGAATTGTGGTATCTCGTGGAGTAGCAGTTAGTATTGTGGTCAAGAAGATATCGAACGAATGCTTTGTACATTTTGATAAAAAAATCTTCAGTTCTATTTCTTGAATGAACGAAGAGTAAAATTTCATGTTTTCAAGGATCTCTTCACCATGGTCCTATAGTGAAGATCGAAATCAAGATTTTCATCCATGATTATACCTAGATCGGAAATATGTAAGACTGGTCTGATTATGTTACCATTAATAAAAAGATTTGGAAGATTGAATCCTTTCGAATTTATATGTAAAACGCTACGCTTTTGAAAATAAAGGATAATTTGCCTGTCATATAGTCAGTTGGCAATTTTATTGAGATCATATAGCGGAAACAGGTTATCCGATCTATTATGAGAATAATAAATTTTACAATCATCAGGAGTTTATTACCATTTTGGTGATATCATTAATATAAAATAAGGAATGGCGCGATACAAGTCTTGATTGCACTTCTTTGCTTTTATAAACCATTATATGGCTCCACGTAGATTTACTAGAAATTATCGTAGTTGTTATTACGAAATTAATTCTTTTCTTGCGAAAATGATTTTATATTTTGCCTAACTGGTCCTATTGACCAAAAATTTTTTAATGACGCCACAGAGCGATGTATTCCTCTAGGAAAAAAGTTTAAAAAATAAAGGACCTTTATAAATCAGCCATATAAATTAATCAAATTGCCATATAATCTCTCTGCTCATAATTCTTGAAAAAATTCCGTTACTCTATTCATAAATACTTTTAAAAAAAGAACAACAACTTTTAAATAATTTAAAAACCAGATATTTTTTGGAGCCAAATTTAAAAAATTTTGCATGTTCACGAAAATAAAAATAATGATGATGTGATCACTTCCGATATTGGTGTTGCAAGTGCATTTAAAAAATATTTTTCTAGTATACTTTTGATGATAATATTAATAACACATTTTTAAATGAAAATCGAAGTTTGTACAGTTCCCTCGATTTGAAATTACTCAATGAAATTATAATTCTAGGCGTCCATGACGCACTCAAACTTAAATAAACTCAAACCATCCATTTCAGCTTGTCCAGCTAATATTGCACAAATCTTTTATAAAAAATGTGCAGTTTTCCATCTTCCTCTTTTAATTTGCAAGATATTATGAGTAATGGCCTCCAAGAATTTCGAAATTTTTCGATATAATTCCCATTCATGAAAAAGAAAATACCTGTGACCCTCATAATTCAATTACAAGCCTATTAGCTTAACATGCGTCAGTAGAGATTATTGAACAAACTGATTTGCAACAAGACAATTTTTTTAAAGATAAGATGAACCTGAACGAAGATAATATCACATCCTATCAAAAATTTAATAATGAGATATCAACCAAAGCTTATGCCATTTATTAATTCATAATCAAGCTATTATGGAAGTCTAAATTTGGATTTGTTGTGAGTCAAATTACAAATTATATCATATTATGTTAGCAATATGCCTTTTCAGTACCATACGATTTACCCAGCATGTGTCAATAATCGTTTGTTATTGAACAATCAAAATGAACATTATTACCGAAATGTTGCGAAATAGATTTCACTTCATCGAATATCACATCGTATTTTTTGCAACAAATTGCTTAGCTACCTTAGTGCCAACAATTTAAGATGCTCTCCTCTTTTGCTCGAAAAAATCCATTTCCTCACAAATATTGGCAAATCTTTCTGATAGGTCACCATCAGTTGATAATGGAAAAAAATATCACATATCTACCTAAATTTGGCCAAGGCATTTGATATCGTTTCTCACAGTAAGTTGTTTGTCGTTATGGCATTGCAGGCGGATTGTACAACTGAATATCAGATTACTTAAAATAGCGATACGATTCCAAGCTGTACGTATCAATGATTCTTTTTCAGATTTGGCTTTAGTCAAATCAAGCGTCCCTCAAGGTATTTTATCGCATCATTGCATTTTTTATTATGTATTAATGACATCACCAAAGTTGTACTAAATTTTACCATCTGTCTTTATGATCTGATATGCGAATGACTGTAAAATTTATTATTCTCATGGTAGATCGAATAACCTGCTTTCCACTACAAGATCCAAATAAAATTGCCAACTGGTTATATGGTAAGCAAGTTATCCGTTATCCTTTCCATTCAAAAGTGTAGCATATTGCATATAAATTCTATAGGATCCAATCTCCTTAATTTATTAATGGCAATATAATTAGGTGAGTTTTGATTTCAGATCTTGGCATCGCCGTAAATGAAAGTCTTGATTACAACCTTTAGTGAAGAACCATAGTAAATAAGTCCTCAATAATACTAAATTTTTGTTTTCGCTCGTTTAAAACATTGCCAAAATATACAAATTGTTCGTTCGGCCTATAGTACAATGCGACATATTGTACCTCTAAATACCGCAAATTCAGTAAATTAATCGAACGACTCCAAAAAAATTATTTATTATTTAAATTATTTATTTGAACGACAAATATTATAATTTTAGGTTAAATTTCAACCAACAAGAGCTAATGGACTAAAATTATTAAAACCTAAATGCAAAACTAAACTAAGGGTGTATGACTTCTCCATTCACACCATTAATTAACGGAATAAGCTACCTAACGATGTGCCTCTCTCTTAGCCATTCCTAAAAAAAGATGAAATAATATCATCTATGATATTATTTAAAAGATTCGAATTATGAAGGCAATTGAAATCTTTATCTTTTATCATTCAATAATACATTCAGTCCGCCTCGAGTTATTCTATAATTCTGCTTTATCTATATCTTATATCTCTATCATCAATTTTTTTTCATTTGGCACCTTATTTTATTGTTATTAATACAAGGAGCTTGTCGCCTTACTTCAAATAAATAAATAAACATATGCCAATTCCTGTGGTGGGCAACGAAGAGCGTGCGAAAGCGGCAGTCTATGATGGTATTGTTAATGCAGATGGTTAATTTGAGCGAAGATGGATGTGACAACTGATTATGAATTGATAAAAATTGAGAAGAATTGATTGATATGATAAAATTGAAAATGAAGAAAAAAATTGATATGATGAAAATTGAATTAATATAGATATTTTACCAGCTTCTTATGTATAAGGCGAAAGAGTTTCATTTAGATTGACCCTGAACCGATTCTCGCTGTATTTATCTGTCATTTTGTTTAGCACTTTCATTTGCATTTCGTAATAACCGTCAGCAAAAAAGACTATCTCACCAGCATATTTAAGATCTATGTGATATGATGCTCTGGACTGATGTATAGATTTCTTGAATGCAGTTAAGCGATGTCCATTATCCAATCTATCGCATAATTGAATATTGTAGAGGAAAGAATGAAGTCTTGAACCAGCTCTTATTTCGAATCTACCAGTTTTACACAGACCTGTGCCGATGTATACAGGTATAATGCTTTTGAGAGTCGAATGATCTCCTCTGGAACACTGCCACATTCCACCACTCTCAGTGCTACTCTATCAACTGAATCGAAGACAGCTGCAAAATCGATAAAATATGTGATGATGAGTTGCTGATATTTCAACATTCTTCTTAGCATGAATATCTGGTCAGAACCTCGCTTGATCCGAATCCAGCTTGATTAGAGGGTATGTTACCACCGTATATCTTGTCATCCTTCTGGAGAAATTTGAAAATTGGGAGTTTTATTGGCCTTCTGGATGATGGAGATTACGACTTCAAAAAAATTATTTATTATATTCGAACGACAAATATTATCATTTTAGGTTAAATTTCAACCAACAAGAGCTAATGGATTAAAATTATTAAAACTTAAATGCAAAACTAAACTAAGGGTGTATGACTTTTCCATTCACACCATTAATTAACGGAATAAGCTACTTGCTTATTCAGTTCCTGTTCTGCTGGTGGCTAGCATTTGCAAACATAAGGCTCGACGGACGACTTATCCGAGACAACGGAAGCAATTCTTAATAACCTTCACTATGCACGCCATTACTATCCCGCATCATTTCAATGGGCCTTCTCTGCGCTGTACTTGCTTTATGAAGACGAAATAGTTATAGTTACATGTTGATCTTTACATATTGACTAATTGAAAACGGTAAGCTATTACGAAAACATATCATGAATTAATTAAGAATTAAATTATAAAAATAAATTTGCAACTCGAAAGATTAAAAATTTATAATCAAAGTTAAAAACTAAAAATATGAAATAGCTTTATATTTTCGATAGATTTGGAATAAAAATTGTACGAAAATAATAAAGATTCTTCTTATAATTTTTATTAATTGTAATTAAAAGAAAGGTTAGCTTAGTGTCACTCAAATTGTTGTCCTAAAAATCAATGCTGCTCTGTCTACTAGAAAAATTCAGGTAAAAATGATGACTCGCATAGTGAAAATAAATCTGGCGGCATTTATCGCCCATGTGACTCCCTAATAAAAATTTCTACGGTAACTATTCTATAGCTAACGAAACTACCAGGATTGATTAGCATTTGCCAACTTTATTCTATTAAAGAAAGAAAAATCACTGCCAAAAAAATTATTAATGAATTTGGTTAATTTTCAAAATTCCTCTCTAAATTTAAAAAAATCATACGACAGTTTTTTGAGAATCAAACAATAAAATTTACAAATTTTTGTTAAGAAATACGCGAGAATTAAAATTTTTGAATTTTACTTTTTTTAAGGCCCTTTTTTTAAGGAATAAATAATATATTGTAGCGATGGCGTCTTTGAATTATTTTGCAAAATTATAAAATAAAAAATTGCATAAATGAAATAAAAATTTGTAGAAATTTATTATGAACATTCAGCATATGTATAGTGCAATAATTATTATCGTATATTGTGCGAAATGAAAATAAAACTATTCGATATTGATAAATAATGCTACAGCAACATATACTGAACAAAATTGGAGGGCAACGCAACCACGATGAATGGAACGGAAAATAAAGAATGGCCTCACTAAATCAAGTTCAAATTGAAATCTCGGAAAATTCTCAGCCAGAAGGCACCAACACTCGAGGTTCTAAAAAGACAAGTTTTGGCAGAAGACGTGAATTGCAACAAAAATGCATGAAAAATGAGAATTTAAAAGAAGAAATATCGGTGACTCTCACTCATATCAAATTTTCCAATAAATAATAAATAATTATTGGAAATTGAAAATTTATTAAAAAAATTAAGAATATCTGATATTTTCCATTAAAATTATTAAATTATTCCATTTATTCCATGTTTCTTTGAATGAATACTTTAGAATACAAATTCATGCTTGAAAAAAGCAAAAAATTTTTAAAATGTTATAAAATATAGAAAATTGCTTGTTAATCGCTTATTTATTATGGATTTATTATTGACGAAAAAAATTGAAATTTTTTATTTCAGTAAAGTTTAGTTCAAGAAAATTATGAAAAAATTAAAATATAATTTAAAATTTATTGTACAAAAAAATTCATTATGAATATCGTCAAAATTTTTTATGAAACTAATCATATTTATCGAGTGGTATGGCTAATTTTCAAGCTTCAAGGCTTGGCTCTTAGTTCTTAGAGTAGTCATCAAAAATCTGAGGCCTCATCTTTATTTGTCCACTAATAACTTTCCGATCGAATTCATTTATCCTATTAATAGCCAGCGAGCCCAATCAGAAACAGTGAATTTACCATTTAGACACTTATTTACCATTATTAAATGTTAAAGGTTTTTATATTAAGAATTATTAAATAACGTTTTCTTCACAATTATTATATCATAATTTTTTTGATCAAACTTGTTGATAAGTCGCTATGCTTAAGCTCTCAGTGAGATTCAGTTCGATTCATCGATTCACCACGACTTTCATTGTGTTGTCTTGATTCTGTATTGTTAGAGTCTCTGATAATGCTGTCAACACTTGATGATCTCGCGACAGAATGCTTGTTTATATTCAGCGATAAGGAATAAATCATCAATGCCGAATGGGGTCTTTCTCCATCATGATCGTCATAATCATTAATTGATCTCTCATAATTATTAGGTTTTATGTTTCTTATCGACAGTCGATTCATTCTTTTGTTCTCGCTGTTTAGTGCTTGCTGAATTATATAACTAATTATATTTTTATATTTTTCACCGAAGTCTACCATCTAAAGTTATTGGAATATGGACAGTGGAGGAATACACACTTCTTTCCTCAAGTACCCTTAATTTTTCGGCGAACTGGTCAGTAGATCCAAACAAAAATGGTGAATCCAATCCTTCTAGATGAAGAAGAACTGGAAGGTGGAGCAAACAAATATCAGTTATAAAAAAATATTAAAAAATATTTAAACAAAGTTATTTTTTTAGAAATTAGTCGACAGTTTTGTAAAATAACTGAACCTCAAGAAATCCCATTTTCATGTTTCGAATTATGAATTGTATAAATTTGAGCCATAAACGTTCATTAAACAATGGTTCATTCGCCCAAAGCAGAGAAGTAACTAAAGTGAAATGCTTGAGAACCAGTGAATTCAATTCTTTAATTATATCGTTTTGTCCATTAGACCCTAGAAGAAAATGGGTTTTTTTTGAATAATTTTCCAAATAATATTCGTTTCTATAAAATTTTATGAATCAGCAATTTTTAAGTAAATTAAACCTTTTTTAGTCATGTCGAGAGAAATTGCATCCATGAAACATCGCTTCACCAATAACCAATTAGAAGCGTTGAAATATACTCGATGTCTATAATGGAACAAGCCATTTTCCTTACACATTTTAGCAATTCGAACTTCACTGTCGATTTTATCCCCTTCAGCATTCAGTAAATTTATGACCTGAAACATTAATATTAAGGGACCATTATTCTCACCATCATTTGAAAGGATGATTAATGTCATTATGATGCTAAACAGTATAAGATTTCTGTTAATTTTTAAGCGATGAATGATGGCGTTCGATGAAGTCAAATTTATACTTAAAAATATTTCATTAGATTGTAGAATTTATACTTAAAAATATTTTATTAGATTGATATTTCATTAGATTGAAAGTACTTCATTGAAGAATTTTAAAACTCCATTCGCGAATCGCAACATTTTGGGATTCTTTTGGACCATTTCCACGGTACATTCTTGATCATCCTTGATTGCTACTTCATTCAAAAGGCTTAGATATTGACTACGATTGCGATTCACCACAAGCATAACGAACCTCATTCCCATATGGACTCCTTTCTTATTTTTCTGAAGCCTTAAAATAGATTTAGAAATACTTCCAACTTTATTATTTTCTTTAAATTTAATTTTTTGTGTTTAACAGGAGTAAACTTGTCATTATATCAAGAATCCGGGTGACTGCTGGGGACCCACCTATATTTCTATCCCAAGTGATTCTTTGGTAAAATCGTCTCTCTGACGCGACGTCCGCATCTTCTGACGCACATGCTACTTCTGACTCGGTGGTATATGCGATAAATATACGATCAGGGCATAATAATAATGACAGATACAAACATAGTATTTGCCAACCGAGATAAGTATACTCAAAACCCCTCAAGGGAGGCAAGAACTTATCCACTTTGTAAGCGCGGCGAGGCTGGTGTTGCTTAGAATATCAGAACGCTTATGGATGTTGCAAGCCAAGCGATTACACACCAAGTGTAAATACCGCGTGGATGTGGCTTGTTTGTCGGAGGTCCGCCTTCCTCATGTCGGCTCTCGAGTAATTATTAAACCTAGTTGCGAGTAAAGATATTGGCCATATCACTGTGGTGTCTTGGATAATTCTAGGCGAAGTGGCGTAGCGATTGTCATATATGAAAAGGTTCGATCCGCTCTGATGGACTGAAACCAGTAAATGACTGTATGGCCTATGCGCGTTTCAAGGGAAAGTTTTGCAATATTTCTGTCATTAGCGTATGTGCTCCAACTTTATGTGCAAATGACCTCGATAAGGAGCATCAATTATTAACAACAATCCCGAGAGATGATATGGTCATAATCGAGGAGACTGGAATGCGTGCGAAGGTCATAATGCCGTATTGATGAATTCGGTAATTGGCAAATATGGTATCGGAGTCCAATGCGCCAATGAAGAACGCCTTCTTTGTCGAAAATCATGAACTTTTTGTTATTATATATTATTATATATTAATATATGCTTTCAGCATCAAATAAAACATTTAGTCACTTCGAATTCTCCGAACAACCAATATTTCAATCAGATTAACTATATTGTCAAAACGCTGAAATTGATAACCGACATGGATCAGATCATATTATGGTTCAAGCCAAGATTCGCATAAAACTGACAAGTAGTAAGAAACAATATATCCCAAGATCTTTCAACTATCTCAAATTAAAAGATGCGGAGATGCGGCAACGATAAGCGCATTTCAAACCGTGCTATTGAAACACCTCAATGAAATGAATATCAATGAGATTTCTTAGGAACGGCGAATGAATACTGGTCCCAACTAAGGAATGTTTACAAAAGTCAGCTACATTCACATTAGGGTATAATAGTAGGAAGTGCGCTAGTTTGGTGTCGGACTGTCCAACTGTCTGAAAAGGCTGCCAAAGCCCGAATATCAGGAGATCCTGACTATCGACTTCGAAGAATTAACGAAAGCAGCACGGTGAGAAATCAGAAATCGGAGCGATATAGCCTTAAGAATGACGGCTGAGCTAGGTGATAATAGGAAACTGTTTCGCCTTCTTCGCAAAGCAACTATAAATCGAGAACAAGTTAGTGAAATGATACAGGATATTAATGGAGTGCCTATTAAAGCTGTTAAGGATCGTCTCTAGCATCTGTTAAGAAGATGGAAAGAACTTCTATTTTTTGAGGCCAAACTTAACCACGAATATAAGTGGTTTGCCCGTCTAGCCTTATGTTTGCAACTGTGAGCCGCCAACAGAAGAGGAAATAATCTCTGTAATCCATAAGCTTGAGGTCATAAATATATTCTCTGGTATGGAAAAAAGAAATAATACCAGAAGACTGGAGCAAAGCAGTTCTGTTTCCAATTCCTAAGAAAGGTGATAGGACGTATACTGCGACAATTGCCGAGGAATCAGCCTACTGGACATCTTTGAAAAAATTTTTGCTTCCCTTTTGTTAAATAGGCTCATGGCAACAAGAGATAGCAGAATGCGTCCTAAGCAAGCTGGATTCAGAACGTGGTTGAACTGATCATATATTTATAAGAAAGGTGCTGGAATGTCGCTGCAAATACTAGCAACCTACCATCACTTGCTTGCTTTATCGATTTTACAGCTACCTTCGATTCGATTGATAAAATAGCTCTCTGAAAAGTGATGGAATGTGACGGTGCCCCAGAGAAGATCATTCGGCTCATAAAGGCATTTTATCACCTTATCCTGATGCAAGTTGCGTATATGGAAAACAGACAGACTCCTTCGAAATAAAAATTGGTGTCCCATCAGATCTGCATCCTTCCCACAATATTCAACTATGCGATAAACTCGATAATGGGCATCGCTTGTCGGCACTCAAGAGATATGCGAATCAGTCCACAGCATATCACCACAGACCTTGAATACGCTGATGATGTGTTTCTTTTTGCTGAAAGTTATGAAGAAATGCAAATAATGTTAAACAATGTGTCAACAACTGCAGCGAAAATTGGACTCAGAATCAATGTAAATAAATCGAAAATGTTTTCTTATATACAAGGTAATGATAAAATATCTATTTTTATCAATTCATTGCCGGTTGAGGAAATGCTGGACTTTAAATATCTTGGATCCACTCTAATCCCAAATGGCCAGGCGAAGGCTAAAATTATAGCCCATAATGACAGCTAGAAATATGTTTTTCCGGCTGATGAAACCTTTATGGAACCATTGCAAAATCACCATAAAGACGAAAATTCGCGTCCATATAGCTACAATTCGTTCGATTTTGCTATATAGCTGCAAAACATAGCCAATGAGAGTGGAAAATATTATCAACCTTTGACCACTCATGTGTAAAATACATTTTACAGATAAGAGCAAATAAAATCATACATGACAATATCCATCTTCGCTCAAATATCCACCTGCATTAATAATATTATCACAGAGCGTCTCCTTTGCTGGTTAGGATAAGTTCTTCGTCGTCCGCCAGAGGAGTTGACGCATATTTCGTTATTTGCTAAACGCTGATGGTTGGCGTAAGTGAAGAGGGCCAGTCAAGACCTACACTGATACAATCAGGAAAGATTTTGAACGTATAGGAGGACCAGCGATATATGGACTTAGACGATGGAAAAAAGAATGGCTTCCATTACTACTAGCGATGGCGTCCATTACTACTAGCGATGACCGAGCAGATATCTTATCCTTGCAACCAGCGGAGCTAGTCTAACTAGTAATGGTGAAAGCTGCTAGAAGAAGAAGAATACTTCCAATAACCAAATTTTTAGTTTAAAACTAAAATTTTAAAAAATTCCTAAGAGTTTCATTTCACATATTCCTTCAAAAATTAGTAAATAAAAAATACTTAGAACATTAACAATGACATCTGAGTTAAAATTGGTAAAAATTTACAGATTCCAATATCGATATAATGATTTGATCTCATTGGCTGTGAAAGCTTTGTCATCTGAGGTCATTGACTCTTCTTGATTTAGCATTAACGCTCGTTCACTTCATAAACTGAATAAATAATCTTCGATACATTAATTAATGGACCAACGAGGCGATAAACTGAAATTTTTCTCTTTCACGCCGTTTTATTTTCACAAATTTCATATTTATATTTATATTTAATATTAAGTTATTATCAAATTAAAATTATCATTATTCATTATTATTTCTATCCATAAGAAATTTATTTGGTGGAAACTGATAAATCGAATTATCGCCAACGGATATTGAAAATGAATATTTATGCGAGTTTAAAGGCAAAACGGACGATAAAAGTCATTCATTTATTTAGCTGTCTAAAAACTCGCTTCTAAAAAATGTGCAAAAAATCGTAAATCTGCTGTGTGAAGTATGCAATAAATGGAAGGGTTAAGTCGACGAAGAGGAGAACTGGCGAATTTATGCTAATGAATATCGAATAACGATTAAAAATATAACAAACGTAATCTAATTAGATTCATTTATAGATGCTTCTTTTTAATAATATTTATTTAATATTCATTTTACCAGTTGAAAAAGAAATAAAATGAATATTTCGACGATTCGAAATTTATTTCGTTGTAGCCAAAGGCTGCATTGTCGGGATGATTGCCTAAATGGTTCTTACTGTATCAAATAACTCGTTCGTCAAATCTCCGAACCGCTTCCTGGTGCGACTGCTTTTAGCAGACAAAATGCAAGAGATTTTCCAATAGGACCATCTGTGAGTAGAGATAAACGAGCACAGGTGCGGCATCAGAAACGATTTTATCTATCACATGGAAAACAGTTCATCTCTAAAAAATAATAGGAAAATGTAAATAGACGGGAAATGCATTTATACAAAAAAATATTCGCTATTTCCATAGGGTAGCAATGATTTTCGTTTCCGAACTATTGTGCTTCAATTCTTAAAGTTCTATGGTCATTGCCGATAATTTTTTTTTCTTGAATAAACTAATAGGTCTTCGCCAATTTTTTCTGCAATTCAACAACAACCTGTAATCTGCAATTCAACAACTCTTCCTTTTCAGCTAACAGTCCTGGTTTCGCTGGTTCCACTGACTATGGTGAGAATGTTCAACAGAGAATCACTTGGAGAAAGAAATGCAAATGGATTTTTAACATTTGGATTTCAATTGAAATTTAATGGCGTGCATTAAAGACTAGAGAAAAAGCTATAATTCCGGAGCTAGTCAAAGCAGCATGTTTACTCGACCATCCCTAATTAATAATTAAATTAAATAGGCTTGATGAATATTAAAAATGAATTAAGATAATGTGATATGTGATATAACTCATTACTTTCGGTATTATTTAAAGAAGTGTGCTTTCCTTCCAGCATGTTAACCATTTATCAATCTTTTAAACCAAATTAATTTCAGAATTTCAGAAATTCCGACAATTTTTTTTAAATCGCAAGCACCGTGCAACGATAGTTGGCAAAAATATTTTATTCTTCTTTCATTGCAGCTGTTGAAGAATTATTCGAATGTGAACCTCCATATTCGCAATAAGTTAATTAATCTCCAATGTATTTAAATCTGCAGAAAACCAAAAACGACCGAAAATAAATTTTTTTATGTGATTAGTAATTTTTCTGCAGTTTTCAATTATAAATGTGGATTTACTAACTTATTGAGGTTTGCGCCATCTTTCTTGAACATCGCTGAATTTTCTGGAAATCGTGGAAGAGACTCCTTTATTTTCGGATCTTAAATCCCATACACTCCAATTTTCCCAGATACGGTCATAAAATATTCACAGCTACCATTTCTCGAAGAATTGAAAGTAGAGAGCAGAAAATTCAAAGAGATATGTCTACGAAGCTAACTTAAACTGCTTTTTAATTCATTTTAATAATTGTAATAGCCACAAAATTCTTGCTTATCGTTCGACATTTTTCGAATTCTTTTGCGTCACAGAGGCACTTTAAACTTTACTGGTTCCCTCGAATTATCGCACGCAAACAGCTGCGCTATTTCATTAAACATAAGTTTTAATTGTAAATGGTATCATGGAAAGGATAAAGTTAAAACATAAGTTCGATTCTTATTGCTTGATGAGAGTAAATCAGTCACCAAAGGAGAATCCCATTCCCAGGTGATATCCTAATAACCATTTCAGCCAGCCAAACCAAAAACGAAGAACAGTCGTATCGATTTCTTATAAAATTTATATATAATTTTTATGGGCATTTTTTAAAAAAATAAATTGGCAAACTTAAATCAAAATTAAAACTTTGAGCAAGGAATAAAGCAAAAGTGCTCATCATGCTGCCGATCTCGAAGTAATTTGCTTGAACATTCATTCGTATGGTAATTCCCCGAATTGATCCGCAGAACACATCTTTCTTGCTTTCTTTTTTCGTTTCTTATATTCATATAATAATTTTTTAATTTTTTCAGAATTTTTAAATGTAAATTTTATATTGTTTATTTATATGATTGTGCATAAATAAACATTTGAACAAATCAAGTGCAACATTACCACAGTGCAATTAACAAAGTGTTCCATGGCAAAAAAACTTTGGGAAAATCGTTAATTCATATTTCTATTCATTCCTACTATTATTTAATTATTTAAATAAAAATACTAAAAAACTAGGGACAGTGCATTCAAGCAGCAATTGCTCAGATTATTTTGAAAATCAAAATCCGTACCTTACGTCCGCAAGAGCAAACTTGACTTTAAATAATCGAGGTGAGTGCAGCTGCACTTCTATTGCCAAGTGACCCTCTACTAAAATTTTTCATTAAACTAACAGCCAAACCCTAACCAGAAATAATGAAGCAAGCTACTCACAGTATTAACATTGTTAGGACCAACCAATATTATTTTTAAATTAAACAGAATATGAGAAAATTTGTGAAAAAAATTTCATGAATTAAGGGAAGCCTATGTGGGAAATCTATTAGCATATTCGTTTATAATATCGAAAATGTAGAAAAAAGGGAATATTATTTTTTGAAAAAATTTTGAAATTGGAAGGGTAGGTTCATTATAGAATGCATAGGAAATAATTTATTGATTTTAGAGATATGAATAAATGAAATGAATTATAAAATAATCTAACGTTTTATTTAATAATTCATAAAATGATACAATGATTATTCATGAACAGTGATTTAGGAAAAAAAAAGAGGAGAAAATGAAGAAAATTGAGGTGATTTGAAGAAAATAGGAAAATGCCTTTATTTTTAGCGCTAATCTCCTTTGATTTTTCTTTTTTTATTTTATATTGGTTCCTGATCTTTTATTTGATTTCTTTTGCCTTTTTTTATAACTTTTTCACTTTTGAATATTCTATTGTTTCTATGATACGTTTGATTGGTACAAAAAATATCCCCTAATCCTTGAACTGCTTGAATATTTATATTGCAGTTGCAAAGAATCGTGTTCAAAGAATAAAAATTAGAGACAGCGCTATTAATTATAACGGAAACCTATAAGTGGTTTCTTCTTGGATGTATAACATTTTCATTTGGAACAATATATCAAAATAAATCCAATAATTTCATTAATTAAAAGATCCTCGCCGATTCTTTCTTTTGTTAAAAGCGAGTTCGATTGGATCCGACCATTCATCTGTTTCGCCATATTCATAAAAATCTTATTCTTCTAACACCCGTTTTCATTTAAATTAGAAATCTAAAAAAAATAATTTTAATTATATTTAGACTTAAAACTTATATTTAGTCTCTTTTTTAAAGAAACAAAATTAAAGAAACTGCAGTGAAATTATTCCATTATATGTGATTTGTAAATAAAATCCTTTGATGGGAGAAAATTTGGGAAATTTAAAATGCTCACAGCTTCGAGTTCATTTGCTACCATAAAATTGACCAGTAAAACAGCGTAAAGAAGTTTAGTAGCACTTCTTAAAATCCGTTTTGCAGACAAATAATAGAGGCAATATGACAGTTGGAGATTTTATGGCTAACACTGAGCTTTTTTTAATCTACGTCGTAAGAAAAAATTTTTCAGAAAGTAAATCGATAATAAGGAGCAGAATGATAGAATAGTGTACTTTTCCAAGCAAAGTCAAGCATCAAGCATCATGATTTTTTAAACCTATCACTGATGATGAAAATACCAGAAATTCTGGGAGCATAAATTAAAACGAGATAATCAAACAGTTTCCAAACTGAAGATCAACAACAGAACTTTATCATTCTCGAAATTTTAAAAAATTCAGAAAACAGTTTTTTCTTATAAATAATTTTTTATTTATTAAGAATTTTGAAAAATATACCTTTTGTTTCTGTCGAAATCATCTCGGATTCACCATCGATAGACCAAAAAAATCTTACTTAATGGATAAGAAAATCCAAATATCTGCGAGCAGAATTAAATATAAAACCAATTCAACGAAGAAAACGACAACTAGAATTCGTATTAACAAAATGGCTCGAATTAGGCTAAAACCATTTTCTAGCAATATTAGTAAAATTCTAAACAGGTAATTACAATTTAAAAAATCTTAAAAAATAAAAATTTATGAGAAATGAGAAAACTCGGTTTCCTAAATTTTTTGACAACGTAATTCCAGATTCCTTAATCCTTTTATGAATCTTTTGAAATCTGTGAATTGTTCTGCAAATCTAGCAGAATCATAAAAGCCTGGTAAAAGCCATGGATTACTTTGAAAGTTTAGTAAAACACAAGGGATTTCTTGAGAGATCGGCTAAATTGAAAGAGCAAATGATGGAAAGGACGACCACTTTTTTTAATTCATATTTTACCAATTTCTCTCTACTTTTCTCACCTCGAAACCTTTTTCTTATACAGCTCTCACCATTAGTGTTTAGGTTATCTGGCTATAAGGATAAGATCATGCCATTGATACGATGTCACCACTAAAAGTAATAGAAACCATCCTTTTTCTATCGTTATATCCCTGGTCCAACCGTTCAAAATCTTTTCTGTCAATCCAGTCTTGACTGGTCTCCCTCGATTTTGATGCCACCCATCACAGGGGTTAGCAAGTAATGAAATGTGTGTCACTTCCTGTGGGCGACGCTGGATTTTGAAAACGCAAAACCTTTAATTTTTCACCTCTCAAATCCTTTTAAAGTGTCTTACGATCTCAAATCAGAGTAATCAAATAATCAGCCTACTGCAAAATTAAGAAAGTGGAATTGCATAGTAAAAATATAAATTTGAATTTAAAGGTAAACAAATTATATAAATATTAATTAATTATACATATAAATTTGAAGATAAACACATTTTAAGAGAAATAAAATGCTTAAATTTTTTACTTTCATTTAAATTTTAAATTATCTTAAATCGAATAATGGAAAATTTGAAAATAAAAAATTTATAGATTGAAATTTAAAAAAAACATTAAAATAAACAACAAATGATTTCCGAGGAAATTGATTTTATATTAATTTTATATATCATAAAGTACAACATTCATACACCAGTTCTCACCAGGTATCACCAAAATGACTGTGGAAACAAGAATCTCACCTCCAACTCTATTTTTCCTTCGATTAAGTGCTTTACCATAATCAACACTTATCACCTAAATTGACTAGCAAAATTCATAAGGAAATTTCGAAAGCCTTTCAAAATAAACTTTCGCACAAATCCACAAGTACTTTTATCGCCATAAGACTGCAATAATATTTCTTGAGCCCCACAAGATAGAGAAGATAGCCTAATCAAAAGTGGTAAGCGCTCTTTGAAAAATTAGAAAAAAAATTAGAATTTCTATCATCTCGCTTCCTCATTTCTATAAAAATATATATAACAGAGATATGTATACATGAAATCTGAAATCAACGAAAAGTTTTTTATTCAATGAAAAAAATTTTTTTGAAATTATAACAAATGTCAAACATAAAAATTAAACCTTATTTTCGATCTGCTCTCTAACAAAATCTTTTTTCTTCCTTTGAATCATTTAACAATCTTGATGCATAAGCGGAATAACCCAGTGATGGACTCACATAAATTACATAAGAACCAATGAATCTAAACCCGATAAAACAAAGGATATCATTGAAATGATGAAGCATCAAGCATAGAAGCTAAATTTTGAACGATATTATCTGCCAACATTTCATTAACAGTTTCACCAAGATGCCGTTTTGGATCTTGCTTACCAACGTTTTTTATGGCAAGCTGTTCTTCTGTCATTTTTTCTTGTTCTTCCAAATCCTACAAAAATTTAATATGCAAATGAAGTTAATAAAAATAAGACATTCAGAGCAAGGACCGAAATATTACCAACTTATCTCATTAACTACTATTATTACGCCAAATAGTTTACGATAGAAGCCATAATTCGATCGACAGGTATTTACTATCACTCCATCTTCTGCAGTTTTATAGCAAAATTAAGAGCAAAAAAAATTATTAACCTTTTTATATAGTTTAGCCAATTTAAGCATATTGTTCATGGAAGTCTGATTTTTCTCACAATGACTTGAGAAATTCTTTAAACCTAAGGAATCCATCCATGATTGTTTATTTAGATTTAGCAACATCTAAAATAAAATATAACAAGATAAAAAACGAACGGAATAAGATAAAAATAAAGAACGACTTCAGTAGATAGACCTTTTGCTCCAAATCATGTGTGCGATAATTAATAGGAATTGAATAATAATGCCGATTAAGACCATGAATCAGAGCTTGAATAGATGGTTTTTGAAGATGCCCAAGATTCGACGTTGTCTGACGAGGTTCTTGATTTAGAGCTATTGCTTGAGGATTAATCGTTCGAAATGCATCGATAACAACCTTGAAAAATATATTCAAAATTTAACCAAATGAATGCTGGTAATGAGTGATATTATTTTGAACTGACGTAATATTAAAATAAAACATATAACATGCACTTAATGAAATAATAAATTACCTTGCCCTTCACTGACTGAATGGGGTCGACTACTACAGCCACAGCTCTATCTGAGAGTGCTTCAAAACTTTGTTGTGTGTTAATATCAACTCCGGATAACCAGCATCCAAAACCTGGATGCGAGTGATACCATCCGACAACCATCTCCGGTCGACCAGTTTGTTTCAACATATCAAGCATTTTTGCTTGGAATACTGGATCAACTGCTTCAACCGAAACACCCTTAAATAATGGATAATAAGCATATAATTAGATATAATTAGTAATTAGCAATTTAGGAACATGGAGGAAAACCTTTAAACTGTAGACAGACCAAAAAATACAAATAAATGGGGTTAGAAAATACGACCAGATCAAATCAAGCTATTTTGGCTACGCCGAAAAAATGAAAAATGTTAGGAAAAATGTTAGAAAAAAAATGATTTAAACAAAAAATGGAAAAGAGAGACGGGGCACACGTACAACAGGATGTACAGACGAAACCACACCGCATCATTGCAAAACCTAAGAACTCTCACACCGAACAGGATAAAATAGAAGATAATAGTCCATAATTGTATTGGAAATGAATCGACTGATGGAGATGACGATCAAATAAAATAAAAAACTCAGCTATTACAGGATTAATGAAATTGTAAAAAATAAATGTAATAATACCGTTCCTGATTGAGGCATTGCAAACACATCGATAACATTAACGGTATATTCATCAACAAATTCACCAAGCATCAAGCCCATAACCTGAAATACAGGAAGGATTTTTCGCTTCAAACAAATTTTCTAGGTCGAATTTCCACAGAGACAATTTTGAAGGAAAAAAGAAAACATAAAATTCAAAAATTATTAAATCAAAAGTTTCAAAGATATATTCGCAACATATAAGCAACATAAAGGTATCGAAAATACATACCTCCATAGGAACACCGGCTCGCCCATGTTTAAGCATTTTCAACAAAGCTAAAGATGAAATATAAACAGTTTCTGAGGTATCAACTTGGTTTGAATCGTTTGCCGTTCCGCTTCCGAACTGAAATTAAAATTGCGGAATATAAAATAATGGAAAATTTCTAATAAAACAATTTTAATAAATGATAAAGAACTAATCAAAAAACAATACAGAGTTTTTCTAAAATTTTTGATTATAAAAAACGTCAATTCTAAAATTTTTGAAGAATTTGTTCGAGAATAAACCTGTGAAGCACCAAGTCCACCGAATCCTCCCAATCGCAAGAAACGCTCAACCATTATCTGAAAAAAATATGAAAATGAAAAATAACTTCCAACAATATTTTCGACCGCAGAAAACGAGATAATTCCATATGTCTCAAAGTTTTTAATGGAAATCTCAGTCTCGTAAAAAACGGGAAAAAATCTTTTGTAACTATCTTTCGTCTTTTCCACAGCGCGACATTAGAAAAACCAGCCGACTGACAATAAAACGATATAATTCTCTTCTAATTTTGTTTCTACTTTCGATCATCCGATGTAGCGCTTTATTTAGTGTTCTCATCGCTACATTGTTTTTTTCACCAAAAAATAAACTTATCGCAATATTCATTAATTTATAACAAATATACGAGTCGGATAACCTAAAAAGCTCCGAATCTACAGAGTTGTAGAATTATAGAAAACCGCTATGAACCAAAAGGTGTTAAAATTGAGTGGGCCAGATGACAGGAACGAGTCAAAATAAAATAAAATAAAATTTAGAATTGGGGTGCGGGTGTATCTCGAAAAATGAACACAACTCTCATGAAAATTTGATTTTAGCGGTTTTTGGCGGTTTTAAATAACTACACGACAATTAAGCACAAAAAAATTATCGAAAAAACCTAAGATTACCGAAAATTTTAAAATTATACAAAAAATTATATAAAATATTACGAACGCTTCCGAACAGAATAGAACTGAAAAATTTAATCAAACGAAAATTTCATTAAAACTATAGAAAATAGAAAATAGAAATTAACCATTAATAGTTTCCAATTGTTCTGTAAAAAAACAATAACAAGTCAACCCACCCAGATCCGCGAAAAAGCACGAATGGCAAACACTAGACTCCAATTTCCTCAAAACTTATTTGCATCCAGGAGGATCACAAGAATAAGTGGCCAGCGCATATTTGGTTGGGCTTATTCCACTAGCCATCAGTACAGTCAAAAATTTTTGCCACCGATGGCTGGCAAATGGCCGACATCACCAACCCTCTTTGATTGCAGGCACAAATATGGTACAAACCGCCTGTAACCTAGACCAGCATCTGTTCGCTTATCCTGCCCCTCTGTGATAAAAAGGAAAAGCCTCATTCTCACGTTGAAAAAAGGACACGAAAATTATATTTTCCTTTTAAGACCAAGCACATTTTAAACTAGTGGCTCGAATGCTAAAATGCTCGTGAAAAATTCTCGTTTTGTGCGCTTCATAGTCGAAGTTCAGTCGGAATTTTATTTTTGCCCCCACAAAAGTGCTCAGAATGCATGTGCATCTATCCATGTTGATTTGTATGTGCACGCTTGGCTTGGCTTCTAAGCAATAGGGCCCTAGCAGCTCTATTGGTTTTGCTCTCCTTCTTTTACTGTCGTTATTTAAATTCTTCTCTTCGTGTTTTATTTATTAAATCTAGAATTAAGTCAATATCGGATAGGCTTCGCGCCATTGCTTTAATTGCTTGAACGCGATTTCGCTGTGTCACACCTTCTGCATGATTTACAGGTTAAGGGTCACGTATAGTACACCCAAACTGTTCAGCGAAAGACGGCGTTGTGTTCAGTTTTCGCTTAAAAACTTCCCGGTTAGTTTTTTTATAATCATTATTTTCGCTTTGAATTAGGCCAGTAGACGGGGACTTTCACTTGAAAGTATCATTTCAGGTTCCAGTGAATTTCATAGAACAGAAAATTTTATCGGAAAAAAATTCGAAATTTGAAGTTTCTTAATGTTAATTAACTTGATTAATTACAATATGAAGATTTTCAAAAAACGGCTGGCAATTTTATCCAGGAATATGTCGAACGATGTACTGACTTGTGACACTTGTGACTTGTCTGTGACACTTGTGACTTGTCAGACACTTTGACAGAAGTAAACCTGTTATTAAAAATGGAACTTGAGTTTGCCCACTTTTATTTCTCCAAGTATTTCTCTCTGGTGACTTTCACCTTAGTAATCGCTGGTGCAATATTTTTCTAAAATTTTAACTTTGGTATTTGTGAAATTACAACTTAAAAATTATTGAGGACCTCCAGAGTTCTCTTATGTGGATTATTTGTATTATATCCACTGCTGTATTAGATACCATAATTGATA
Organism: Dracunculus medinensis; assembly: GCA_900625125.1. Classification (NCBI taxonomy): domain Eukaryota; kingdom Metazoa; phylum Nematoda; class Chromadorea; order Rhabditida; family Dracunculidae; genus Dracunculus; species Dracunculus medinensis. The sequence continues at coordinate 211,280 of UYYG01001199.1, read as the reverse complement.
GATTTTTATAATATTTGTCGACTTATTCAAAAAATAATAAAATATAAAAGTAATATTGATGAAAATATTGTAAATAAATATAAATGACGGATTTCTTGTGAAGTATAGGTGATGATCAGCGAGACGAGCAGCCACTTTGACCACATTTGCATATTAATAATTCGCTCAATAATAAAAGGAAAGAGATGGAATCTTAACAGAAAATAGTTATGATCACAAATCCCTGTCCGAATCTTCGAGGGTCAGCGAACCACACAATAGATAAAAGCTAAATGATGAGTGCTATTAGGAGGTCTTTAAATTCATTTACACGTTTGGAAAGCCATTTAAGCTATTGAAAAGGAGTTGAAAGAAATCCTGAGGCAATATCCGTGAAAAAGGTGTGAAGGAAAGTGGAACGGCAAGGAAGTGTCCTGTGTCTTTGATGTATGCAAATATATATACCGTTTCACAGGTGATCCATTAAATTAGAGTTAAATTTCCGAATTACACGATTTTTAAAATTCATACTTTTCTTGCATAATAGGAGATCTTTCAAGGAATTCTTAAACTTCTCTATTTTATATCTATTTTATGCATTGTACGTTAAAAAAATTCAAATATATTGACTGGCAAAGTAAAAATAGCTTAACAAGGATAAAGTAATAAATGTTTCAGGTCTTTATCAAAAATCTAATCAATTATCAGTTATAGTCGATCAACAATCAATTAGCTTTGCAGTCGCACCAGGAAATAATTTTTTCAATCAATATTTATGTGAAATAATATCGAGTCCTTAAATCAGTTCAAGTCAAGTGGGTCTTTTTTACGCGATGCTTCATCATGCACTTCAATATATATTTTAATTAAACGGATCTGGGACAATATTCGCTTGGATTTTTCTAAATTTCTTTCTTTTATTTCATCTTTAAAATTGTTATAATTTGATTAATTTTGTCTAAAATTTTCTAAAGCTTGTCTATTTTTAGGTTTAAAATTTTCAATTAGCAGATTTCCATAAAATTTCGAGAATTTTATTGCTGCAAGATTAAAATTCTATATTTATCTATTTATCGATCATGTGAGCAAACTCATCGTTGTCACCTGTTGCAACTTAAATTTTCTCTTTCTAAAACTTTTTAAATTTCATATTCTTTTAACATTTAACTGCATTTTATTTACTGCGTTTATAAAAAATTCCATCCATATATGTATATTTTATTTATCCTAAGTGGAAACCTATTGACTGATAGCAAGAGATAAGCAAAAATGCATTTTGCCATGGAGCTGAAGTAATTAGCGATCTAAATTGCGGCGACTTATCAAATGATCGTTTTTTTAGCGATCGTTCAAAAAGTTAATCTTAGAAACTAAAATCGATTAATCAAAAATACCAGTTTTTGTTGATATTTGATGAAATTATGTTGAAGGAAAAGAGTGTTTTCAAGAAAAAAAGTGTATAAATAAGGAATCATTTCAAATCATTTGGAAAATATCCTTGGTATGTTACTACGGTCAAAATTTCAGCGGATTCTATTGTTGCATAATTATTACAATTTTTTTTATACTTATGTTCCAATCAATTATCTTTTATTATTATTTCTCATTTTAAGTTTCATTTTTTTCTCTTATTTTGCTGCATCTTATTTATGATTTCTGGTTTTGCTGGAAATACTGCGGTAAAATTTTATGGCCATAGATTCACCTGAGGATATTGAAAGGTCGCCGCCACCATCCTGATTTTAATTCTTTTGGTAAGGTTTAGAGGCAGAAAATGAACCCATAACATTTGAATTACACTTTTATTTAAGTTTTTTGAATTTATTAGCATGAAAATTGTTCCTAACATTTACTGTTTAGTTATTTGTTTAAATATTACTAAAAAATTTTATGAAAAGATGTAAACAACAATAATTTAACTTTTCGTTTGATTTTTCTCTGTTCAGCAGTTTAATTTATTAGAATGGAAATTCATTGTTTTGTTAGAATTTTACGATTTTTGATGAAAGATTTTCTTTTATAAAAGTCACCAATCAAAATTTTATGATATTTAATGGATGAAAACATTTGAAATAATTCTGAATTTTTTGTCATTTATACTTATTGGTGCTATGCTTAAACTGAATGGCTGGAGATAGAATGGTTAAGTGGGTTGTTGTGCTGAAGTTCCAATTATGACTATCTATGGCTATGGAATACCTGTGGAAGATCCGAGTGGCACTGGCTACCCGCCTGCAAGTTACTTCCTGGTATGTCCGATTCGACAAGTCCAACAAGCCAGCAGAGCCAGGAAGGTGGCCGATCTTAGCAGAAAAATGTAGCGTTATACTCTCATAAACGATGTGTGACATAAAGCGATATAAATTCCGACTCAGCCGATGCTCTAGTCTATTCATTGGAGATAATTAAGTATTTATTATATTTATGCAAGTGTGCTTTAGCGAGTATTCGTGAAGGTTGCGACTGCAATTTTTCGTGATTAGAAGTTGTTTTTTTACAGTTTACAGTTATTAGTCGAGTCATTATGATGAGAAATATCAAGAAATTCAAGATAAATGATTGCATTATTATTGCTGCGATTCATTTATTATTTTAAATGTATCTTTAAATCATTGGAAAATTGGACAATTGCATTTTTTATGGATTGTCGAATTAATAAGTTAGGTTCAGATTTCAGGTTAATACCATTCTAAACAATGCATTGGAAAGCAACAACAACATTAATTTGCCTATATGGTATAGTAAAGGAATTTCGTCCAGCGACACCTTTCTTAACGCCTTATCTCGTTTCATCGTTTAAAAATTTCACAAATGCAGAATTATACAGCCAGATTTATCCCTATTGGACGTATTCTTATTTGGTCGCACTTGTAAGTAATTTTAATTTTTCGCTGTTATAAATTTCAAATATTTCAGAGTATTATTATTTTCTTTCATTTTACTTACTTTTCTTCGACCTTCAGATACCAGTGTTCTTTTTAACGGATATTTTACGCTATAAACCAATCATTATGCTGGAAGCAGTTTCTTTATGCGCCACATGGGCATTGTTGGTTTGGGGAAAAACTGTTTGGCAAATGCAAATTATGCAAATCGCATTTGGTTTTTCATTTGTTTAATATTGTCAATAATTGTTTAAAGAAATAGAAGTGGTTTTTTTTGATATTTCTGAGAAAGTATTTTTCCAATTTTTTTAAAAGAAAAAAATTCAGTCGAATGAAAAGCAGTTTTTTGCAGGCATATCTTCTGCATCAGAGGTTGCTTATTATTCGTATATGTATGCAGTAGTAACTCAGAAACATTATGCAAGAGTGACGTCTTATTTGCGAGCTGCTGCATTAGCGGGTAAATTTATGGCTTTTGCCTTGGCACAATTTTTAATTTCCACTGGCTACGGATCATATTTGCTTTTGAATCAGGTATTTTATGCTGTTAGCGATGTTTTTTTTATCAATTTACGAGAGAAAAAGGAAATAAAAGGTCAGATCTGTGGGTGTGTTGCTAAACAAGAGAATCTTTTAAAGAAATCAACTGCAATTGAAAATCTAGATCTCGTTCTGTGCGCTCTGCCTCGTTTTATTTATTGCGCTAATACTTCCATCCATTCCATCAAGAATAATAGTCAATAAGATTGGGGAAGGAACGAACAACGTACGCAGAAATTCTAGAGAAACTGTCGAATGGAATGAGACGCAGGAAGAAACGTATCGTTTTGAAACGTTATTGTCGTTTTAAATTTTTAGTTGTTTTCATATTTAGATTATTGCGCAAATCATTAATAATTCGTTATACTAAATTTAAATGATAAAAACTAGGGTACTCGAATAACGAATAATAAGCTATTCAGTTTTTACTTTTATTTATTCATGGCAATGAGTAATATAAGTTAATTAACTGATCTTTAGTGAAATTTAAAGATTTATTGGGCTTATATAAACATGGTTAGCTTCTATGAAATCGTATGATTGAAAGGCTGGTTTTTCCTTAATTATTTGATTTAAAGAAGGAAACTTATTCTACAAAATTTCTATTCTACAAAAAAAATTCTCGTAGAGTTGCATTGAAAAACCCGCCTAATATTGATGAAGGAATTGCTGCGTACTTTCGCGCTATCTGGAATCATATGAAAATTTTCAAACGAAATAAAATAGTTCTTAAATGGTCGATCTGGTTTGCACTTGCGACTGCTGGAACATACCAAGTAATAATAAAATCTTTTGAGGAAATCTGATCATTTTTATTTGGCTTTTTTTTGATGGCTAAATTTGGATGAAAAAAATGAATTCCAGAAATTAATAGAACATCAAAGTTGGAAAATTAAAGATACTTATTAGCCGCTTACTGAACGCAGTATGAATTCGGTTGCTATAACTTGTCGGGACAAGTTATATTCAAAGGTGCTCTAATTTTATGCCCATTCTGTACTGTACCATTATCCTTAGATAACTCTCCGACATCTAATGATAGTGGCTGAGACAACAGAAGGGCGAGTGTTATATGAAAAAAGGCCTATTTCTAAATATATATAGTACTTATTATAGCATTTTGCAATACTTGGTACTTTATTAAATTATATGGTTTTTATTGTTGAATTTTAAGTACATTTATAATGATTTTTTGGTAACGTCAATGATAATTGATATATGATGATAGTGGAATCGCAGGTTTGTAGAATTTTCGAAATCTTTATATAAAAAAGTTTAGGTATACAATTATATCCAAACACTGTGGTCAATCATGCAAAATGTTGATGAAAAAGCGGCAAATGGAATAACAGAATGTGCAAACACTCTTATTGGTTTGTGAATTTCATCTGTTTTTGATCATTAGTTTCCCAATAAATGATCCTTATTTGTTAGTAGTGGTTATGTGCTTATAACTGATTATCTTTAAAGTTGATTTGCTTCAAAATAGTTTATCAACCACCTATTTTATTATGATGTCTTCATGGGCTCAATTATATTCGTTTAATCTCTTCGAATTTTGCTTTCTCACTCACCAAAACCAAATTTATTTTTTCTTTACCATTCATTGCCCATTATATATCGTCGATGGTTCTCATTTCACCGCCATTTCAGCTATCTTGGTTTTTTCATAGCTACTATATTGACATACTATCTATTAGATAAAAAATAAAGATTTATGAATAAAGATATAGTAGGAAATAACAGGATAGAAATAGCAGAGAGAAAGATTAAAAAGGTTTAAAATTATAGCATAAAAACTATAATAATTTAAAATAATTTTTCGAATCCAGGCTTATCTATCCAGGTTTACAATCGAAACTTAAAAACGAATAAATTTTGAAACAAATAAATTTATTTGGTATTCTCTTGCAAAATAAAGAATATCTTTCAGATGAAATGTTTAAATCTAATCCGTTACAAGATTTTTTTTGACCAGAAATTTCCTAGAATTTTATTCTATATTTCAGGTGCACTATTGTCTTTTATTGTACAATATCTTCACGTAAATTGGGTGAAACGTGGTGAATCAGTTTTATTTATATCGTCACTGGTAGCAGGTTTATTGCTGTTGTTGGCTTCTCAAATAACAAGCATCATTTTGGCTTATATCATTTATGTCGTCATAGCTTCTATTTATCACCTGCTTATCACTGCTGCAAGGTTGTTGCCACTATTTATTTGGTGTTTATGTTTATAGAAATATTCAGAAAAGGAAAGCATTTTGTATTATTGATTTAATTTAAATGATTTAAATGGGCTTGGCAATATCAATTAATATATTTTTTTCGATATTGATTCTTAATGTCTTAATATCAGTTTGGTTAATTTCTTTTCTCAATTCCAGCGCAAATATAGCTTCGGAGTTAGATTCTGCCACTTATGGACTTATATTTGCGTGGAATACATTCATTGCTTTAACTATACAAACAGCTATAACCTTTGCAGTTGCGGATGAACATGGTTTTGCTTTAGGTATACGAGATCAGGTAAAATGGATTTTTTTGTTTAGTGAAAATGAAACTGGTAAACTAGGAATTTTTAGCCAGATAATCTGGTTTGGCCTGCTGGAAATTTATCTTTTTCAATTAAAGATTTAAACTGAAGATCTAAGGTTTTTTAGAATTTACTTACAGTTTATTGTCTATGGAGGCTACTTTGTGGGTGTGGCCTTATTGTTTATGGTGCTTATAATATGGAAATCTATAAAACGGAGCAGATAATCGAAGATTGTATTTCGAAATACTAACAAGAATTTGTCACCACAAAATAATAGGTTTCACGAACATCATTAATTCTCTTTTATAAGCACAGGTTTTGCAACTAGTTTACCAAAAATTGTTATTTTGCAAGTAGTCAATATGTCATAGATTATTTTTTCGAGGTTGCAATAAAATATTTTTTAAAGACGGAAACCTGGATTTATTTTCTCAAAAATAAATTTTAATCCGACAATATCTTTAAAATCTGAAGCATATAGAAAAAAAATGAAATAAATTATTTGCTCTGATAGTAAATAGAAATGGTCCATGCATAGTTTTATATACGATACGAGGTATTATCGTGCTTTTTTTATAAGGTGATAACAGTTCAAAATTTTTTTTGAACAATTTTATAAAAGAAAACTTCATTTTCATATTTAATATATTTAATAGTATTAGCATTCCAATTTGACTATTATTCAAAATAACTGCATGGTTTATAAAATTTAAGCGACAGTTGCTTCGACCTCAACTGACCAAGCATCAATTCCTGTTTTTTTAACGGGAATAAACTTGAAGACTCATCTTTGTTCTTATCCTCAAATGGGCCTCTAGAAAGGTTGAATTTTAGCAGGTATACCGGTAATAATTTTTGGTGCGTAACGACCAGGTGAAAATATTTTCCTAAAAAATCAAAAAGCTTTTCTAATTAGTTTTTTTGCATGAAATTTATTAGCATTTGTAATTTTCCCAAACTCGACAAAAATATTTGAATCAATCAAATATTTTCGAATTCTAATTAATCCTGGATTAGCCACTTTTTAAACAATATTTTTTAGTTTCCAATAACATATTTCTTTTATTCTTATTTTTGCTAAACTTTTTTTAGCGCTAAGGATAATTCCTTTTTTCTACAAAATATTTTCCATGACAACATTTGCGAAAATCGCGTATAGCAGCAATTAACTAACTTTGAGAATCATTTGCACTAAAAAAATGAGTCTAATCATGAATTAATTCATTCATGAATAAAAAACATTTTAAAATTTTGTTATTTCATATTTTCGATAATCGCTAAATACAAGGGAAGGGAAGAAATTTTAGAAATTTTTTGACAGTTATGAAAACTAAATTACGCATCGGTACTTTTCTTTCAATCGAGCTCCATATTAATGTAAGTGCGAGAAAAAAATATATCAGCTTATTATAATATAACTTATATAACTTATCTTGTGTGGTCTACATGGTCTTGACGTGAAATTATCGTAAAAACAAGATTTTGCACTTTGTTATACAAAATGTGACTTAAGAGAGTGGAAAATGTCATGAAGCCATTCGATTTTCATCATTCCTTCTTAAGTGATACTCCGATTCTCTTCGCTGTAACAGTGTACATTTCAAGTAAATATCGAGCTGAAATGAATGATTGCATTGTGTTAACCACTGTTTTTCTTCTTTTAAACTTTCTAAATTTTATTTTCTTCCATTATGCTATTAATAAATAATAAAATAATATAATACTGCTTCGACAGAGGTGAACCTGTCATATCAAAAATCCGGGTGATTGCTGGGGACCCATTTATGACTCTATCCCCAAGTGACTCTATGGTGAAGGAATTAGATGTTCTTGATACGCCGTCCGCGTTCTCCGACACGCGTGATACTCTCAGCTCGGTGGCACATGCAATAAGTAAACAATCCAGGCGTAAAATGATCGCAAAGTTCATAAATAAAATATACTCGCAAGCCAGGACAACTACTCGAAACCTATCAACTCCCTTCTCTACGCCCGGCGAGTAATCAGCCGTGCGTGGAACGTCGGAACGGTTATGGAAGTTGCAAGCCAGGCGATCATTATCCCTTTTTAAATATTGTGTGGATATTGCCAGTCAGAACTCCTCATACCGGGTATCGAGTAATAACTAAACCTGGTTCTGAGCTGGCTATATTGCGGGGTTTCGGATAATTTCGGATAACTCAGGACAAAATGGCGTGGCGATGTTCATGTCTAAAAAGGCCCATTCCACTTTGATAGAGTGGAAAACGGTAAGCCTATGGTTTACGTCTGTTTTAAAGGCAAGTTCTTCATCTCGGTCATTAGTGTCCAATTTTGCAGGCTGGTAACCATGCTAAAGTAAATTTTATGTGGAACTTCAAATGCTAACAAAGTCTCAACCGAAATGACATGATCATAATTGAGGGAAAGTGGAATGCATGCGTGGGCCATAATGCCGCTGCGATGACCTCAACAATTGGTAAACCTCAACGCATTAATTTTTAATTGATTTATATGGCATAATTTCTTACATTAATGAACAAGCTGAGAAAACACACAATACGGGATGCGAATTAAGTTTACTGGGTATGAACCTTCTTAAGAACCTCTAAGCCTAAGTTGCTAAGCTTAATATTGAATTTGATTAAAAACGTAACGTCTTTTACTTAACGTCTTTTATCTGCAAACCATCTATCAACCATACCTACCAATCATCCATTCACTCGCTTATTATTAATTATTATTTTTAATTTTAAATCTTACGTTTTATTTATTTATTCATCAATTTTTTATTTGAATATTTATTTGTATTTTTATTAAATGATGTGAATAAGTTGTTTTCTCTAAATAATCGTTAGCCATTGAGTTGGAAGAGTTCCGTGCTAGGTAGTCGTTCCTATTGCATTGAAACATGCAAATCTTCATGGATTTGACCATGTTATGGTCCAAGCAAAAATCTGCATAAAATTGACAACTCGCAAGAAATAGCATCCCCAAGATCTTTCAACTGTCTTAAACTAAAAAATTCGTGGACAGCGAGCGTATTTCAAATCGAATTATGAAGCATTTTAATGAAATAATGGAACGGCAGATGAATACTAATCTCAATTAAAGGTGTATCTCCGAAAGTTAGCCACTTCCACACTAAGGTACTAGCAGGAAATGCGGTATTTGGAAGCAACTGTCCAACCGTCTGAAAAAGCTGCCAAAATCCGAATATCAGGAGATTCTGACTATCGGATACTTCGAGGAATTACAACGACACCAGCACAGCAGGACAAAAATCGCTATTGGAACGATATGGTCTTAAGAATGGAGACGGCCGCTCGATTAGGTGATAATAGGAAACTATTTCGCCTTCATAAAACAGCTATAACTCGAGGAACGATCTGTGAAATTATGAGAAATAGTAATAATGGTGTGCCTGTTAAGAGTATTAAAGATCGCCTCATAAGATGGAAAAAATTCTTTGAGCTCAAATAATCCAACCATGATGCTCCATCTGTTCACCTGAACATAGCTGATACGTTCTCGAACCATACGTCTGCAATTGCGAACCAAAAGAAGAAGAAATAATCTCCATTATCCATAAGTTTAAGGCTAATAAGAAAATTATCAAGGAATCAGCCTATTAGACACTCACCGAAAATTTTTGCTTCCTCACTCAAGAGACTTAGTTTTGTGTCTAGATGTAGTCTTTTTTGCTGATGGCAAAATGGAAATATTAATAATATTATCACAGAGCATCGCCTTCGCTGGTTAGGATACGTTCTCCGTCGTCCACCACAGAAGTTGACGCATATTTCGTTATTTGCTAAACCCTGTGATGGTTGGTGTCAAAAGCAAGGAGGACCAGTCAAGACCTGGACTGACAAAGTCAGGAAAAATGTAGGAGGACCAGCGATATATGGATTTAGACGATGGAAAAAGGAATGGCTTTTATTACTACTAGTGATGGCGTTGGACCGGAGCAGCAATGATGAGAGCTGTTAGAAGAAGAAGGAGATTTTATTAGAAGTAGAAGTAGAACCAGAAAAAATAGAGAAATATTATAAAATTGCAAAGAAAAATTTTACACTTTGTTAAGAATTAATCAAAGAAAAAAAAATCTTGAATTTTTAAGGCAAGGCATGTTTTCTGTCAAATGTAAGACTATTCTTTAAATTTCTGCATTGCCCATAAACCTCAAGATGGCCACTTCCCAATACATTTACGTAACTGGATGCAGCCTACAAATTCGTCTGAACTTAATTCAGCAACAAACTTCGCTACACTATCGAAAACCATACCAGTTCCACATTTTTGGCCAGCTGAACGACAGCGGAGATCAGATATTTCCTCTCTAAGGCTCCATTTTTTTACTTTCATTGTTCTTGAACGTTTAAAACATAAAATAAAATAAAATTTTTAAAATTTTTAAATCTTATATTTTCATAATTTTTTAAATTTAATTACATAATTTTATATACATAATTTTTAAATTTTTTCTGAATTAAATCATTGAAAAACTGTGTTTTATACAAATTACAAGAAATTAATACAAATTAAAAATTTAAAAAAAAGTTAAACCTCTTTATACGGTCGATTCTAATTTATGTAGCCCCTATTTTCCATTTTTTAAATTTCCTTTTAATATTGCTTTCTATTCTATTTTAATATACTATTTTTCTAAGCATATTGCATTATTTCAATCGTTCAGTTTCTAACTGTCTACGTGGATTTTTTTAAATGAATGAATTGGCCAAAGAAAAACAAATGACGCTGAACTGATGAAGGACAAATTTAGAAGCATTTTCTTTTGCAAGCAAATAAGTGATTAATATATCGCTTCAGGTTGGGCTATCTGCTAATACTGTTCGAAGTTTTTATCAGACTTACTTGGCGGTAGAAGTTATTGATGGGCCACTAGCAGCTGCCAGATTTTTTAGATCTCCGAGTCTCACAACCCTTACATTATAATTTAAGCCACATTTATCCTATTTTCTTTCGCAATTTTTACTGAATCATTTTTAATGGTCATGAACCATTTAAATTTTTGATATTAGATTAAATGAAAAAAATTACAAGTCAGGATTAAAATTCTTGCAAAACTAAGAAAAATTGTTAACTTGGCTCATACTAGTGCAGTCACCGAGAATGCAAAAATGCAAAAGCCTGAATATCTTTAAAATATAATTGTCCTGCTTAAATTCATGACAGAAAATCTTAATATTTGTTCTTTTTATTTAAATCCCTAATGTTATCTCACTTATAGCAATTGTCTTTACATCTTTTCCCAAGTGCTTTATTTGATACAACTAGTTTATTCCAAACAGCACGGCTTGGGAAAATGGACAAGTGGAATAAATAAAGAGCAAAGAAAAACACTTGCTCCACTGGTCATTAATAGGATAACACTATTTTGCCAAAGAGCTCTCTGAAAATCAGTACTGGTGAAAACCCATACCAGCCGGTTTTTTTTATTCTTGCCTGAAATAGCCTGAATGCTCAAATGATAATTCAGGCCATTTGCTGTTCTGCCTCCGCAGAATAAATAAATAAAAACGTAAAAAAAAGAGTGAACTTAATTAATTACAATAATTTGCATTATACAATCAAAACTAATAAATTCCGACGAAATACTTTTCGAGGAAATACTTTCATTCATCGAATACAATTTGCTTAAAAATAAACATAATATGGATTATATTATGAATATTATGGATTATATTATTATTATTATTTCATAATATGGATCAACTGGCTTCAAGCGAGCGTTGGCGAAGACAGCTTAGCTGACGACGGGAAACGATTGGTGACGCATCGTAATTGGTAGACATAGGCGTCTTCTTTTACCTGCAGTTTCACATAATAATATTCTTTATGACGCTAAAGGCATTCAAAAGGTGTCAAATTGCCTAGAGCGGGCTCTGAGTGACCTGAGTAACGTCATGATTGTAGAATGCCTTTGCTTAGTTCGTCTGCCTCTAAAAAGCACTAGTCAGCGGCAATGTCAAAATTAGTCGATTGTACGGCCTATACAAGTGTAAATTTCCATGTAAATCCATGAACGAAGTGGGAAAGCAGTGACTGAGATGACGAGCCGAGCTTTCTTCTCGGTTCAGATAATTCCTCAACATGGAATGCGGCACAAATAAAACGCATGAAAAACGCATGATAGATGAAAAATCAAGAAATACGGAGGGCCTTTTCGATCTCAAAGAAATTAATTAGCCTCTGAAGTGACGGAAGAAACGTAGAAAAAGAATATGTTGGGCGAATGATAATTATATCTTAGTGGCTACGGAAGAACAAGTGACCGCTCAAGTATAGAATTCGAATTTGTAGTTTATGGTGCCATAGTTCCAACTGATTGGTATTTTCGCAAGTTTTGCATAAAAAACTGCGTAAACTGAAGCAAAAGTTTCAAGTGCTTTTTAGACAATGGAGTTTGAGATGGTGCAAAATAAATATAAAACAGCAAGAAATGCAAACGCTGTCGAACTTTTCACGTTTCCTATTACACGTTCTCCATGTCTTCCAGAAGCATGCACGACGGAAGACAATCAAATTATCACATGGGCAGCTCTGGCCACATCAATAGGATTAACATTAAGCTCTAAGCTTATTTAATGGTCTTATAGCGATTGCATGTTTCCAGTCAATTCGGAATGTTAGATGGAAATTTGGGGCTTGAGAGTTCTAAAGTTGCCGCTCTATTTCATTATGTTAGAGGGAATTTAGATCGTCGTTATGGTAGTCGAAGTTTTTGCCAGGTTTTTCTATTTTCTACCTTTTTTAATTAAGGAGGCTCGATTAGTTTTCTCTTCTAATAGCTCTCTCACTATTACTGGTTAACTTGGCTCCGCCTACTGTAAGCGTAAAACGTTCCCAAGCTGCACGATTTGGTACCATCTTTGATAATAATAGAAGCCATTCTTTTTTCCACTGTCTAAATCCATATGTCGTTGGGCCTCCTATGCCCTCAAAATCCTTCCTGAATGTATCATTCCAAATCTTGATTGGTCCACTTCGCTTCTGAAGTCATCCATCTCAGAGTTTTGCAAATAGCGAATATCATATGTCAAATCCTGTGGTGAGCGATGAAGAACGTGCCTGATAAACGAAGGCGACGCTCTGTGATGTTAATAAAGTATGATTAATAATGTTATTGTTGATGGTGTTTAAGCGAAGGTGGGTGCGGTCATGTAAGGTTTTACTCTCGCGACGAACCCTTAGAATAAGTTAGATATGAGTGGTCGAAGGCAGATAGCACTTATTATTCTGCACTTTCACTGGCCATATCTCGCAACCATATAGCAAGATCGAACGATCTGTAGCTATATAAGCATGGATTTTCATTTTCATGATGATTTCGCGACGGTTCCTCAAAGGCCTCGTCGACAGGAAGAATGCATTTCTAGCTATTGTTATCAGGATTGCAATTTCTTTTTTTGTTTGTTCATTTGGTAATAGAGTGGATCCAGTAATTCAAAGTCAGGTATTTCTTCAAATTTGATGAAATGATAAAAATAGTTATTTAGTTATTTTATCCGCTTCTTATATATAGGACGAAAAGACTTCCGTTTTTTATAATGATTATGAGCCCGACATTCGGGACGTTTAATAGGCTGATTGTCACAGCATGTCCTATCACCTATTTTAGGAAGCAGAATGGGAGCAAAATTACTTTGCTCCAATCATTTATTTCTTTTTTCCATACCAGGGTGTGCATTACCATTTTTTCTCCGAATTTTATTGGCCTTAAGCTTATGGAGATCATTTCTTCGCGATTCTAATTTGCAAACGTATGGCTCGGCGAGCGAATCAGCTATACCTGAAATAACAGATGGCGTATCATGGTTAAGCTTGGTTTTAAGGAATTCTTTCCATCTTATGAGGTGATCCTTAATGGCCTTAACAGGCATACCATTACTGTCCTATATCACTTCGCTGGCTGTTCCCTAAATTGTAGTTACTTTTGAAGAAGGCGGAATAGTTATTGCATGATGGAACCATCGTCTCTATTTCTAAGACCATATCATTTCATTGGTAATTTTTGTCCCACCTTGTAACTTTCGTTGTAATTCTTCGAAGCATCCGTTACTAAAGATCTCCTGACATTCGTGTTTTAGCAGCGTTTTCGGACAATTGGACAGTTACTTCCAATGTTCAATTAGCGCATTTCCTGCTATTATATATCCTGGTGTGGAAGTGGTTGATTTTTCGAGTCTGTAATTGGGCTAATATTCTTCTGTGTTTCCAGAGATGTCGAAAATATCTATATCATTGAGGTGCTTCAATAATTCGGTTTGAAATGCATCATTGTCGTCGAATAATTCAGTTTAAGATAGTTGGAAGAAAAAACACTGTTTGTTGCGAGTCGTTAATTTTATGCCGATCTTGGCTCGGACCATAATATTATCAGATTCATGAAGTTACCACGTTTCTGCGCCGCGATAAGAACACCTGTTTAGTACTCTCCCAACAGCGACTGATTAATATATAGTCGATTATCTTTAACAGGTTTAAAGCAGTTGCTCACATTTTAATTGTGAGCACATTTTATTTACAAACTTTGCGATCACTTTACGCCTGAATTATATACTTATCTCATGTACCACCGGGCTAGGATTATCATGCGTTGGAGGAATGTCAAGAAAGTCAAACCTTTTCACCTTAAAGGCACTTTGAAATGGAAAATTTGTTAGAAAATTTGAAAAAATTAAATTAAGTGAGAAAAAAAGAAATAAAAAATCGAGCTGGATGTATTACTCAGAAGAAATCCGTATTTATTTATATTTGCCCTTTTTTACATCATTTATTTTCATCATCACTTACGTTATTCCTAATAACTTGGAACTCTGGTGTATCCTATTTGAAGATATCTCTTCGAACCCTAAGTAGTGGTATCTCACGAATTCCTTTTTTTTTCTTATTATTTTCCAATTCTTGTTGTGCTTTCTCGCTCCACTTTTCTTCATTTCAACTGTTGCAATTTTATAATTTATAATTTATAATGCACGAAGAGATATCTTCAAATGCACGTGCTTACCGAAGTTATATAATATGGTTAGTTGCTTAATAATTGGTATATAAAATTCTACAACCGATTCTAGGAGGTTAGAATGGTATAAATGGCTTGAAAAAATGTTATTCATAAATTATGGAAATGAACAGTAGAACAGTAAAAAATAACTGAGAGATACTATCCGCATAATCGGAACATTTTTATTATATTACTAGTAAATTCAGATTAATTTGGTTTAAAACTGCGATATGGAAAAGCAAAAAAGGACCAAAAGAGCGGCTGTTGAAAATTTCAATGATGAGGAAGTGCTAGCCAAAAAACTTTTTGGTCCATCTACTGGCGTTAATGATTTGATAAGTGATGAAGATTCGGGTGATAGTGATTCGTTTGATGATATTGAAACAACATCAAATAATGTTGGATAAAATCTCAATTTTCATATTATTCATTTAATTTCTTTTAACAAAGCTTGTTATTTAAAAAAATAATTTTAGTCATTACGAATCAGTCATCTTTTATTCATTTTTAATTTCATTTGCTTTATTGTATTTATATCGTTTTTAAATTTGTTTGCATCTTATTTTATCGTAGGAATTATAAATATATTTTTTAATACAATTATTTATTTCTTTTTATTTAACTACATATTTATATATATATATATATATTTAATAGTGAAAAGGTAAATGGAAAGATAGCGGTGATAAAAAGCTTAAAAAATAGCTGGTTAAAAGTTGGCAAAAGTTTTATTAAGTTGCATTAGGTGAAGGCGAATTTGCAGGAAACAAATTTCCGGCAACCAGCTTGGTATGATGACGACGACGAAAATGAAAACGAAGTTGTGTTATTGCGAAACACATTGAAACATTCCCACTTAAGACGATCGAATGATGCTGAGAATCATTATATAACAACCAAAGTACCAATACTTTAACCATTATAAATTATAATTTTTAGGTTTTTTTTTGCTCCTTCTATTTTTATATATTTTTATGTATATATTTTTAACAGTGGCCAGTGGTTTTTATCTTGTTTGAAATAAGAAGTAGATTTCACAAGGTTCAGAAACAGGTTTTCAGCCATTATTTCTAAAGATTGAAATCACATTCTAATCTCATTTCAAAACAAAATTTTTTAACTGAAATAATGAAAGCCATTAGAATTCACTTTTTTCCAACAAAATACAAATTTCGTTCCGATTCCAGTTCCATTCCTATAGAATGCAGAAGTTCTAGAGGTGACGAATCCTTCGAAGGCATGGCTTGTTTGCAAGAGCTGATTAGATTGTGTGGGATAGAACATAATTCATTCAACTTCTGTAGTGTTGGTAACCTCTTTTTGGTGCAAATTCAGCTCTAGGAAGTGTTTAGGAGTTTTATCTCATCAATGTTGAACGTCATCAGTTGTCTTGTCCACTATTCATTGCACGGCACAATGCGACCAAGAGGTGAGTGTTTTTGATGCAGAGGCTTCATAACGGCAGTTTTTTTTGATTTTTATTCAGATTATGTGATACTCCTTTGCTAACTTTTTCGACTTTCCACTTATGCTCAAATGCTCAGATGCTCTAATATTTACGTCTAGACTCTCCTGCACTCATGCAAATACCTCTCATGCAATTTCTTCACAGTTGTACATGGATTTCTTTTCCACCGTCGTCGTCAGCAACAGAGGGATGCCCACGAACTTTCTTGTCTTTATGGCTGAATTCTTCACGACGGAATTTTCGAAATTATTTTGTATATTCATTAATTTCCTTCGCCCAAAATTTCATTGATGTTTTGAGTTTGAATCGGTTGTTGGCACTGCGGCCGAAATTTTTAATTTTTAAATTATTAAAAATTTAGCGAAATTAGTATCAATTCAAAAGCCTAAAATGCATTAAAAATCAACCGATTATATAGAAGAAAAATCATGAAATAAGTTTAAAAATAATATTGAAAGAATTTAAAGAAATTATTAAAACAAATATAATTTTCATTCATTTCTAAATGATCTAATAATTTTAGAAGTGATTTTTTTCTTAGCAGTTTTCTATTCACAGAAGCAGAAAAACTTTTTTTCTCTTCAGAACTCTTTTTTTTAAGGAATATTTAAAGCGTATACGAGAAGAATTTCAACGTTCAAAAAAGATTGGGAATCCAAAATGGGCAATGAAACTTCCGAGACGTAATTTCTGACGTTTTTTTTATCTTTTTTACTTGAAAAAATCAGCTTATAGATGTCTTTTAGATTCGAAAAAAGAAAGTACTGGCGATGTCTCCGATGAGGAAGACATTGACAATGCCGTTGCAGATCTGACGCAATCTGCAGGGAAATATATAGATAAAAGCAAGCTTCTGCCTAAAGGAGTGATCAGTGTGACATGTTTAAACAATATTACACAAGGTCATCGATTTGGCAAAGTAAGCATTTCATGTTTCTGGATAAACTTTTTTTATTTTGAAACGATTTTGAGATGTTTTTTGGTGAAATTATTTACATATTTCGTTTTGTCGACGTTAAATATATTGAAATATCGCAAACTATTTGGACTAAAGTTTATAATTTAACAAATACTTTAGCTTGCAATAAGAGCTGTTCAGTTCCACCCAGAGCGACCTGTTTTGATGATCGCTGGTGAAAATGGAATTATTTCATTATTCGAAGTGAATTTTTTTCAGACTTTTATATTTTGAAAATTTCTTTTTTGTTTTCATTAGTATTCTGATAATTTTCTCAATTAAAAATGGTTTTCATAATTTTAAAGGTTGGTTTACCAAAATCAAAAGAATCTTTTCTTCAAGATATTTGCTTCAAAAATTTCCCTGTGACTAAAGCTGCGTTTTCGTCTGATGGGTTGAAGATT
Source organism: Dracunculus medinensis (assembly GCA_900625125.1). NCBI lineage: Eukaryota > Metazoa > Nematoda > Chromadorea > Rhabditida > Dracunculidae > Dracunculus > Dracunculus medinensis. The sequence goes on along the minus strand of UYYG01001199.1, from coordinate 193,501 downwards.
ATAGCTGGTTCGAGAAAACAGGTTCGATTTCTTTGCTAATATAATTTAAAAATAATTTTTTAATTAAAAGGTGACATTGACATAATTAACGAAAGTGTTTTTTAATTGAAATATCGGAATTAACAATGTCAATTTGATTTGATTTTGCTGGAAAATATTGTATAGAAATTGCAGGAATATATGTTCAGCTATAATCTTTTGGATGGTAAAGTGTTGCAATTAAGGTTGCCCAAAGGTTATTTATCATCAACAATATTCTTTAAATCAATGTTTTTGAATTAGGTTATTTCTAATTTTTCTAATTTTTGTTTTTAGTACTTCTCGGTAATATTCTCTGGAATAAAATAGAATAGTATTATTAACCGTTCCTATTTATTTTTTTTTTTATTTTTTCCTTATTGTGCCATTTTAATAATTTGTTCTATCATTAAGGATTTTCACGTTTTTCTTCATTGTATTTCCACATTTTGCTTCTTGCTTCTTTTTCTTTTTTTCATCATCTTGAGATCTTTTTTTATTTACCTATTTTCTGATTTTATGAATAAGATAATCAGATAATCGTCCATTGTTCATTTTCTAAAGTGGAATCAAACCGATAATATTTTGATTCTGCTCAAATTGTTATTTTCAGTTCACTTTTTCTATTAATATTTGGTGATATTAAATGGATTACATGTATTAGCTTTGTTGAAATGAAAATTAAATTTTTTTTGAATTTTCAATGTTTCTGATGAAATTTCAATGGATTTTAGTTGGTTTCTCATATATTTTTAAAATATTTCCAGGCGTAACAAAAATGAATGCGGGGAATTTTGCACTTTCTGATGATGGAAGATATATGTCGGTCGTTACGAGGAATGAAATTCATATTATTACAGTTTCGGTGAGTTTTTTGAAATTTAAATACATTGGTATTTGTTTTCTGGGTTTTAAAAGTAGTAATAGAAGTCGTATGATCATGTATTTTCGTTTTCAGTCCATGGAATATATAGCATATTCAGTGGCTCCACGATACGTCATCTCAACGCAATTTTTATCATCATCGTCGAATATCGTTTATGCGATGACAGGTATTGTTGAAATAATTAGCTATATTCAGATTCTTGCTTTAGCAATAAAAAAGTTAATGTATTTGTTGTCTTTTTCCTGTAGAGAATGGTGAAGTTCTTTTTTGGGATATCCGGAAGGCCGGAAGGCTGAAATCATTTATGGATGAAGGTGTGATCCGCAGCACAACAATGAGAATAAGCAGAAATAATCAGTACATCGCATGCGGGTATTTTCCAGAGTTTCTAGTTCTTATGATCTTAATTTTGATCTTATGTGGCATAAAATTAAAAATTAAATTTATTTATAATTTTATTAATTTTTTGTATAACCAAAATTTTCAGTTCTATCTATTCATTTCTTTTTTTTGATCTAACAGTTCAACCTCAATTTTGTTTCGTTGATCATTTATTCTGATGAATAATTAATATTTTTTTTAGGTCAAACTCAGGTATCGTTAATATATATGATATGTCCCAAATTCATTGTAACCAAGCGCCCAGACCCGTTCGAACTTTTAATCAATTGACCACAAGTATTAAACATCTCACTTTCAACAACGATTCTCAAATATTAGCATTTTCTTCGAATATAAAGGTCTGTTATTTTTCGAAAGCCGCAATCATATTGTGGCAAATGAAAAAATAAAAATTACAACATAACGTATCGCAAAAATAAAATCATAGAGAAGTCGCAAAGACAGAACTTATTTTAGGAAAACGCTATTCGATTGGCACATGTGCGAAGTTTAAAGGTATTTTCGAACTTCCCATCTTTCAACAACCATATTGGAAAGCCTACAACGGTTGACTTTTCACCGAATAGTGGATACATGGCTATTGGAGACGAAAAGAATTTTGTCAATTTATTTAAATTAAACTATTTTGAAAGATATTAAACTCTTGCAAATTAGAATATTTTTGATGGGCAATAAATTTTCCATGTAATTGCAATTTTTGAAGTATTGCTGAACTGAATTTTGCATGAAAATTTTCCCGTAGTTGCCGAAAATCAATTTTAAAGAATTTCATGTCTTCAAAGGATTTTGGGTGACAAGTTTAATGAAAACTTCGAAGAATTGAGCAATATAATTTATTTCAGAAAATTTTAATTATTAACCAATCAGCCGACCATCTAGCCACATTGATGATCGATCATAAAAAATTTGGTTTTTAAAGCCTATTCTCAAAACCGCAATGAACATAAACAATTTATGAAATTATAATAATATTAGTGTGCGATTAAAATCAACATATCGCAGCGGAAAAACAATAAATGGTCTTTGTTTCGTTTCTTTTCTTTCTAAACTTACTAAATAGATCATAGTAAACAAAATCATAAATGGAAACAGGAATTTTGGTTCCAACTTATGACAAAACTTGTTGCAAAACCGACAACTGCTGTTCGTTTAAGGCTGCAGACACAACAATGGCTTGAAACATTTCCGCATTTGTCTGAAATTTATCAAAAATGAATTAAAATCAAAATTCAAAGAAAGAAAGTATTTGTCAGCTTACAAATCTTATTTCTGATCTGAAGAAGAGAAAAGAATAAAATCTGTCATAATTTTAGATCTAAAATAAAAATTGAGACCTGCATAAATTTTATAATGTTAATTAATCTTGATTTTACGGTTTCTCGCCTCTGTTTTAACTCAATTTCATCTGATTCATCAGAATCTAGTGCGCATTTATCAAGTGCTTCGACCATGACCGAAAGTATCCGCGGTAAATTTGAATTATTTTCACCAAGAACAAGTGGATTATTGCTAAAAAAAAATTGACTGAATTACATCTCGTTTACAATAAAAATGAAAGAAGTTAAAAGTTCATGGATGATAAAGTAATTAAGAAATGAACCTTTCGATCAGGTCAGCAAAATAATCATAAGTATAAGGAGACTCCTCCGTATCTTCCCAAACAGGCAACCATTGAACAAAAGTAGGGATAACCTTAAAAATGCTAATTAATTGTTCAATCAATGCGCAAACCATTAATAAAAATTTTTCAATGAACTGAACTTGAAATCAGCAGTAAATTGCATTTCAACTGTAAAAATATACGTTTAATTATTTAAAAACTTATAAGAAATTTTCGAAAAGTCGAAATTTTCAACTTTATTATGAATTATTACAGCACGATGATCAATAATTATTGGAATTATAATCACTAAATGATGAAAAAGCAAAAACTAACTGCATTAACGTCTATCATGGAAGAATTAAATTTAAGGATTTTTGCAACTGCACTTATTGCATTTTCTGTAGCCAAAAGTGCATCTGTTGTAGAACGAGCCGCCTGATCAGATATCATATTAGCGATAGGCTGCAAAGCGCCTAGAAAGATAAAAAAATAAAATTATTTAAAAGCGAAAAAAATCCAAAAGGCATAAAAGCATCCGCTCATAAAAAATTTGCCGGATTTGTCTGAATAAAAAGCACTGAAATATGTACAGAAATTCTTTTAAACAAATTTTTAATATAAAAAATATATTGTATGACAACTCGATCAACTAATTTAACCAACCAATTGGCTTTCTGCGATTATTTTCTGGTGAAATTTCGAAAAATTACCTGCACAAAGTTGTGCATACGCTTTACCTCCATATAATCCCATAAGACCAATTCCATAAGCAGCAGCCTGACGCACTTCCGGATATTCATCATTGATACAAGAAATCAATGGTTCATAAAAGTATTGTTGGTACTGAACACTAGCCTAAAAATATGCCACAATATACCACAGTTCTCATATATAAATATCTATTACAACTGGCGCACCTTTTAAGAATTGATGACACCTCTATAATAAAAAGGTACCAACCTCTCCACCAAATTCAATAAGATCATCGTACATGCAAATGGTCCATTGCCTTTCACTGAAATGCCTTTTTTGAGATAACCAAGGTCTAAATATAGGCTCGAGTTGCTCAAAGTATGGAACAAAGCCTTGTCGAAATTCCTAAAGAACTTTTCACTGATTATTTTTATGATTATTTTATAAAAGAAATATAAAAAAGAATTATTAAAATACCTTGAACAAAGCATGCACAACATCTGTGATACGAGACAATACATTGGCATCTTCCTCAATAGCTTCATTATCAGTTTCACCAGCATCATCTTCATCTTCTTTTTCACCCGCTTAATGAAAATTTTTTTCAAGCCACAAATGTAATGAAGTGATATGAAATGATAGATGAAATAAATTATAAATTATCTTTTATATCTTCTATATTTTATTTTTTATAATTTCAAATGAAAGTATGGTACAAAGCCTTGTTGGAATTTGAAAAATTTTGCTGAGTAAATGCTGATAAGACTTGATTGAACAAATTTTTCGGAAACCAGTTTAACGAAATTTTGAAAATAATTACTATCTCGACGATGAACATTTTCAGCAATAACTTTAAGTTGTTGAAGCAAAATATCGACAATTAGCCTCACATCATCATTAGTGATCATATTCCCTCCAAGTTCGGTTATACACTAAAATTATAGCTATTAGCACCAAAAATATAGGATCTTGGTGTCTCCAAAGAATGGAAAAAAAATATAAAGTGGCGAGGTGGACTATTGCGATTAAAGCAGGACTATTCTCAGATAAAATAAAAATTGTAAAGCCAACTTCAGCTATGCCTTCAATCTGATCTGCAAGAACATCTCGGTCATGCTCGCTATCAATTGCTTCTTTATAAGCAGGCAAAACGGCACGCCATAGACCTGAACGATAGGCTTCACCGCGACCTCGCACACATGCCAAAAGGTGAGGGAAAATTTCTGCAGCAGCGGAACGTACTTCTATAAAATAATATAAATCAAATTACTATGAAAAAAACTTTTAAAGAATGATTTCAATTATATTATAAGCCAATTTACGCCGAAATTAGCTTAAATGAATAAATGTAAAAGAGGAATAAATAAATAAAAGTTTCTTTAAGAAGTTTGTTTAAGTTTGTTTAAGAAGAATCTTCTGCTTAAATATGGCTTCTTAAAATAGTACTCTCAAGTTTTTACTCTTAATTTGGCTAGTCCCACTGCCTCTTCGCCACAGAACAAAAGTAAAGGAGTGACCCATTAGTGCTACCCAAATTCCTTTTATTTATTCTCAAAGGATGAGAGTTTGTCGAAGTAACATATTTCACCGCCCACTCTCTTCCTTAAAATAGTTTTAAATAAGTAAATATTTTAAAAAAAGACCGACGAATGAAATAAAAGGAACCATCACTAAAAAGAAATTTGAGATGAGGAAGCATCAGATCCACAACTGATTCCACGTAGGGATTGAAGGCACCTTTTAGCTCACGGGCATAGCAAACCAACATCTCGCAGGCAGTAGATTTTTCTTCTAAACCAGCGGTTTTAACACCAAACAACTTTTGATCACCTAATGGAACAAAACTCCAACCAGGATCATCCTCCTGAACAGTTGCTTCATCTTCTGTAATCAAAAAATCATGGAAAATCGTTAATGATTTAGCAATTTTTTATTAATGATTTTTTGCATAAATGATAAAACCTGTCATCAAAGCAACATCTGGTTTTATTGAAGCAGTATGTAAAACTGATGGCATAACCACAGGTAAATATTCAGCGAACGATTCACCGAGAATTTTACAAATTCTTGCCCAAGCGCTTATCATATACGATGTCTGCAACAGCACTCTTCGAAAATCACTGTATATCAATAAATTCAACAATCTTCTACGAAAAAACTGACAAATCAGCAACAAACAAAAAATGGTACTAAAAAAAATATTACAATCGGAATGATAATTTAAAAAATATTTCACTTATAAATATTTCACTTTCAAAAATGAACCCTTTAAAAAATGAAAAGGTAAAAAATACTTGAGGATCATCGCATGACAAATTCTGGAATTGAGATTGGTCCGAAAGCAGTATTTGCATAATTTCGTGCGCATCTTTGGTAAACTTTAAAAAATTCTCTCTAATCAGTTGAAGAATGAACTTTTTTTTAAATAAATTGCTTTCAAAACAGAAGCTGACAACTAAATTCTTGCTCAACCATATTTTCTTAGATTGATGTGGAGTTATGATTTCGACTCTATTGCTTTCACGGAAGAAAATTCTGGTGGTACTACGAACAACTAGTACTTCAAACCTAAATGCTTCTGCCGAAAAAATCTAATTTTAGGAAATGAAGAACAAATGAAGAAAGCGAAAAGGGATGATTTACCATTACTGTCTACGAGAATATTAAATATCGTAGAATACCGCATTATTAGGAGCTCTTTAATAAATAATCTTGAAATTTTAAAATAACTAACTTTATTTTTGCCCACAGCAAGGCCTATAAGTGATATACATTCAATCGTTTTACCTCTCAATGATTTTAGCTCATCCGACTTTGCATCTTGAAGAATATATTTAAGAGGAGGCATCAAGCTGAAAATTTTAACTCCAATATAACAAGAATTTTAAAAAAAAGGAAAAAAATTTAATTATCATTTATATAAAAATAATCTATTTAAAAATAAATTTTTTTTGAAGAATAGTGAAAAGCGATACTGGAAAGTAAACAATAAAGTAATGAATTTTAATATTACGAATAATAGAAATCAAAAATGAAAAATTATTATCTACTTATTAATCATACTTATTAATTCCAATCAAATTTAAAAAAACAAAAAAATAAATAAATAAAATAAATAAACAAAAAGATAAAGATAAATAAAAAAGATAAGTAAAAGTATACAAAAGTAAAGTAAAAGTAAAGTAAAGCAATGAAAAAAAACATACCGGTCGTAAAATGTAATAAAATATTCCTCCGCTGCATCAGCTACGGAAGCAATGGTAGTTATAACTTGTTCAAGAACCAACTTCTTTCCACGTTCCAACAGCTTAAATTCAACATTCAAGAATTCAAGCTAAGGTATAAAAGCATTAAATCAAAATAGCAATATGGTAAAACTGGATTTCGAATCGCATCATAAAACTAAAAAAATTACTAACTTGCTTGAACGTATGTTCCAGTACAAATTCAAGCTTTTCCATAATTTTCCGCAAATGAGCAGCCATAACTATCTTTGGACAATCCTCGCTAAAATTAACCAAAGCAGCACCAGCATGTGCAGACACTCTAGGACAAGAAAGATCTACGAGTAATGAACATAGTCCATCCACAATCTGTAACATGAAAAATTTATATTTAATTTTATATTTATATTTTTATCTTATTTATTTCCAATAAAATTTGAGATATCTGCAAAGACTAACTTTATCACTACATTTTTTCTGTAAGGTTGGTTCAAAATCTGAAGACATTTGACCCAAAGCGTTGCAAACGGCGTATCGTACTCTCGGATGCTACAAAATATTGACATTTTTTTTTTAAACCGAAAATTGGAAGGAATTAGTTCTATAAAATGTAAGAAAAATATGAACCGGATCGTTTATGAATGGAAGAATATTATCAACAATATCAACGATCATTGGTTCCATCTGACGCTTACAACCTTCACCAACCGTGGACAATCCCATTATTGCAGCATGTCGATTTTTCCAGTTATCCGCTTTAAAAAAAATGTTAAAGAAATGTTGAACTAAAGAAATAGTGATGAAAACCACTCTTTAACATCATCATCCAACTGAATCATTAAATCCATTTGTTTTAAAACCTTTTATTTTAATTATTTTATTCTCTGATAAAAAATTATTACGAAATTATAAATTATAAAAAATTACGAAAACTCAAAAAAATTTCAATAAAAAAATTAGGCTTATGAGGGAAAAATGAAAAAGAAAAAAATGAACTTTACCATCATGGATTAGACGAGATATAATACCCAAGAACGGTTGCAAAACTGCTTTTCCACCAAGACTACATGAAATGCGATCTAATGAAGATTCACCAAAACCATAATTTCTGGAATCAAAATAAAATTAAGAAACACTTTTTACAGAAATATACTTAGAAATTTCTAACAAAATTTTACGCACTGATCATCATCATCATCTTCATCTGTATTGTCTTTTGATAACCACTCCGTAACATCATCATCCAACTGAGTCATTAAATCCATACATAGTTCAACTGGAAACAAAAAATTATGCATAAAAAATATGTGATAAAAATACGATTATTTCCATTCATTTTAATTCAGTTTTAGTCAGTTATGTTAGTTATCAATGGTTTAGTGACATGATGGTTACCAATGAAAATCAATAACAGCTTAAATTCAAATCCGGTCAACGCACCATGCTTCGTCGGATCGGACTGCAATATCGCCGGCAAAAATAAAGGAGATGACTGAATGACTAGTGATTTATTGCTCAGTTCGAATCGCTGAATCGCTGATATCTACACCTAATAGGAATAAAATACCCTTCAAAAATAGGATGAAATATACGATTTACCCATATATAGCCAAGTGATTCCCTTACAAAATTTATTCCAAAGTTGGCGAGCGTAACTAGCAATGTTTATGTTATGATATATATCGTTCAAATATATTTTGAGTATTATGAAAGTAAACAGCATTCACCATTTCTAGTTAGACTGGCTTGTAAGATCAGAGTCACTTATTTTTTAGTTTAATTTTATCACAGAATCACTTGAGGCTATAGAAATTGGATCATCAGTATTGCCGAATTTCTGAACAGCAAGTTTACTCATGAAGTCCAAAATTCGCGCTCCCAAATGACAATGCACCAAACTATTCTATTTCTATTTTGCGAATTATACAATGTGCAAAAGATGCAGAAAAAACAAACGAACGCAATGTCGGAATAAAGGAAGATGCCCGCTTTTTTACCATAGTTGGTGCACTCTCACATACAGAAACCATGACTTCAAGTGCGCTATGTCGGTATGAATCATCCTTTTCCTTGTTTGCAACTGTCTAAAATCTCAAGCAAATAGCCAGCAGAGGATAGAATTAAATCATTTTTATGAATAATAAACAAGAACTATCGCGGTGTTGATTAGTGGATTACTTCAACGATATTAATGTTGGAGGTAAAACTTACTGCACAACAAAGATTGAATATATCTATAATATATGGTTGTATTACTCTCGGCACGTTGCTAGCTAAATCTCCTAAACATTGTAAAGGAACATCGTCATCAGTTTCAGCTTCTACGACATGGCTACAGACCTAAAATAAGAAATATATAAAATTCATAGATATAAACATATAAAATGAAATAGTTGACCTTTATAACAGCAGGGATTTGATCAGATAACGATTTAATTAATCTGTCGTCGTCTTCGTTTTCAGTAAGAAAAGCAACATACGCTCGAACTGCCGCTGTTCTAACAGAACTCTCACTTTCATATAATAGGGAAGTTTGAAACATTTGTTTGATTCCAGTAATATAATGGTTACGATCACAGCCAAATACAGAAGGTTCATTTCTGAAATATGCCTGATTTTCACAGAGAAAAAATCGCTTGACTAATCCTATTAATATTAATAAAATTTTTAAAGGATTTAAAAAAAACCCCAATAGGAAGTTGTAAAAACAACGGAATGGAAATACCACCAATAATAACTGTTGAATAATCAACTATCCCCATCCTTAAAAATAAAAAATCACCAAATCATGAAGAACAAAAGTTTACGCAATTACGTATAGCTGGCATTTTCTACAATGCAAGGAAATTGAGTCCAATAGGATAACCATGAATATTATTTATTGTATTTATGGTCGAAACAACAAAAACAAAAATTTTCATTCAACTCTCATCTTGCGTATAAAATATTTTCTAATTTCTATTCAAAGATGAATTCAACTTAGGGCATAAATAAACGACCTGATAATAAAATATATTTTGACAATTCGAAATAAAAGTATGGAAATTAGATAAAAAAAATTCAATAACAGAATCGTAAATAAAAAACCAAAAGAAAAATTTTAAAAAAAATTACAAAAAATAAATTACAATAAAATAAATAAAATAAAAATAAAAAAATTTACAAAAAATACTAACTCAATGAGCATCATGCCGGTTTCTTGCAAAGTGGCACTACTTGACGTTGTGCAAATTTCAAGAAATCGCAACACGCCCTGCCATTTTTGACGTCCACTTTCATTATCTGAAGTGAAAAAATGACAAATAAAAAATACCATACACAAAGAAAGAAAAGTATAATATACCAATGGATGCCCGAGCAACTTCGGCAATTACATCACATAAACGTTTGCGTAGAACAGAATGCGTTTCCTCAGTGGCCAATTTCAACAACTGCTCACAAAAACCTTTTTGATTCTCTTCTCCCCATATCGGCCAAACTTCATCCCAATCTTTCGACAGTAACCGTCTTAATAAAATTAAACACATAGAACGCATCTGAAAATATGAAATATTAATGTTTTATTACATTACATTACGTAATAATATTTTTATCACGGTTTTTTGCTTCCTTCGATTGTTGGATTCATTTTATTTATTCATTATTCTTTACTTATCTAAAATATTCTGTTTAAGCGAAAACTCACTAAGACAAATCATAAAATTAGCCTCTTTTTAAAATTTTCGATGGAAAAAACGTTTTCATCATATTTATGAAAAAAAATCAAAAATTCTACTTAGATAAAAACCATAAATTTAATTGCATGAAATTACATATTGCAAATCTATTCTTTTTTTTTGTAGAAAATTGTAATTATAATAGAATAAAACCACTGCGATTTCCTTTATGAATATTAAAATTTTAAATAATTTTAAAAAAAAAGCCATTTTTAATCTTTCAACCGATTTCGCATTTTTCATCATTTAAATGAAGTAATAAAATGTGAAACTGACTAATATTTAAAGCTTTCGCGTTAAAAGAGAAAATACTTCGAATTCTGCAGAATTGTCCAAGAACAGTTCGAACAATAATCTGCCTTGTGTTGCTTTTGGTATCTGATCATATCGCTTTTCAGCTTCATTTCTTGCATCGTTCTCGGGACTCAACATATGCGAAATCAAATAACGAAATTCTTGCATCTCTGTCGCCATCGCCTTTAAAAAATTATTTGCTCTTAAAACAAGAATAACAAAAACGATAACATCAGAAACGATGGCTTCAATCAATGAAGCTTACTTTCATCCACAGAAACTATTAAATCACATTGAATAAAGCTCGCATGTTAATTCGAAAACATTAGATATTACTTGAAAGTTATTTTTGTTATTATTTTTATCAATGTTCTTTTATTTTTACTAAAAGTCATAGTATTCAAAGTGAATAAATGTCGCAATTTAAGAAATAATCGATAATATGACTTTAAGCTATCTTTAACCAAAGCAATATGACGCTCAATTAAGGAATAAATAAAATGTAAATAAATGTGCATGTCGTAGCATTGAAACTAAATTAGAACATTAAAAAAATTGTGCAAAAATCGAATAAAAACGGTTTTAAAACAAATTATTCTAAATAATTATAAACAAGTTACACCAAATTTCAAACCAATAAAAATGTTTAAAAATTTTAAATAAACGAGGTAATAAAAATTCTATTCAGTCATTCAAAAAAGTTATTGGGATTTTTCAAAATTCAAATAGATAACAGCCAAGTATTCCGAATTAAAAAATTATAAGAAACATTTGTGAAGTAATAAAAATATCGGTTCTAATTTTAAGATGGCCAATAAAATTAATTTCTAAAGTTAATTACACGCAAATTATCCAATAAAGCTAATAAGAGAGCCATAACGCAAAACTCAATCACTCCGGCAGACAATCAGCCTTTTCACAAAATACCACCAAAACTCTCTAATTGCCTCCATCTTCCTCGCCCTAATTTTATAACTAACAATAACTAATTTTCAGCCACTGCTAACTGCCACCACTAAAATTCGGCGCAACTGCGGATTCCCAATTCGAAATGTTGCTTGCCTTCAAAAATGCAAAATTTCCTGGTTTATTTTTGCGATGTCGGCCTAGGCTGTTGTCAGTTGGGGATATTAGTAAGCATAAGAAGGTGTCTTGGGGTGTGAAAAATGCTTGAGTATGCTTGAGAGTGACTGGATCGATTTGTTTGGATAGGTATATGAGATATGCAAAATGGAAATGTCAAGCAGTGTAAGGGCGCAAACGAAAGAACATTTTGACAAATTTCGAGACATATGTGATTTTAAATAGAAGGCCAGTCTTATGCAAAATATTCGTGCCACATTAAACGACCAACCCTCACTCTCTTAAATCTCCCCTTCTGTCCTTCTAGCATTCATTCTAACCAAATTTACCCTTCCTCACACCAACGTGTGATGGAGGAGTGGATGGATCTGTAGCGAAGTTCATCCAAGGAACTTTAGAGAAGTATTAATGGGCTGCAATAGAAATGTTTGACTTTGAGCTATTAATGGAATGTTTGAGGCGTTCAGATGGTACAGCGAGACCCGAAGCTATAAAATTTTTTATAAAATTTAAAATTTTACATTAAGAGAATATTATAACAAAAGGGTACTTTCAGTTGGCTGATTATTCGATTAGCTGGACATAAATTAGCCTCATTCGTCCAGCTAGAAAGCAGACAGAAAATATATTATAGATGGGGGCGAATCAATTAACTTATTGCCGGAGCGATACTACGGAGGCACAACGGAATATGGAAATGAACCTGCTGAAGGAAAAATTAAACATGAAGAAAAAAGAAAGATGAGCCTGAAAAATGGCATATAAAAACACGGTTTCCTGTCAGTGCCGTTCATGCCCGAAGTGCATTCGAATTTTAATATTTCCACGATTTTAGTGTTAAAAGTGACATTTATCATAAAATATTTCGTTATTTTTCCACAATTTTAAAGAAAACGAAAGGAAAAATAAAAAATAAATAAAATAAAAACCTGCAATAAGTAAAGGTTTTGTAAAATAATGAACAAAGTTTTATGACGAAATTACAAAAATATTGGAAAGCAAAGGCACACAGACTTATTCAACAAAAAAAATACTGAGGCACGCGAGAATTTTAAATTCAATAAATTATGTCCGCATTTAAGAAAAATTGAGCATCAAAAGAATGTGAAACAAATGGAATATATAGTAATGAAGAAAGGATATTTTCATATTCGAAATATAAAATGGCGAAAATACTTCGGAAATTGGAAATATAGCAATGTGTAAACTGAAATATAACCAATTCAGTATGAAATAAAAATTTTTATATTTCAGCGACAGTAAAATAACAGAAAGAAGAAACAGAAAGAAGAAAACAGAAAGAAGTCTTCGATTAAATACAGTTTTTTTCATATTTTAAGTAACCACTATTTTTCTTTTCGAATCTTTCACACTATTTTTTAAAACGGCTTCCTTCTTTCTTGAATTTATAAAAAAGAAAAAAATAAGTGAAAAATTAAGCAAAGCAATGCAAAAAAAGGCTGAAAGCAATAGAAAAAATTTAAAAGCTGCATAGAACAAAATTATATATATCTATGAATAAATATATCTATGAAAATATACAATAAGTTCCCAAAAAGCTCCATAAAACCGTCATATGAACCCAAGAAAAATAGTCGCATAGCTATCTTAAATATCTTCATTACAAAATTTTTCCTAGGCATTATGCTTTGAAAAATAATGAATAATGAAGGGCAATTTTGGCAAAGATTGTATAATTTTGCAATTTTTATCTCCTCTTGAAATATAGTACTATTGAAAATGGAGAATAAAATATGCTAAAAATGATAAAGATGTGAAAAAAAACAAATAAAACAGTGAAAATGAAAACTGATATGATTATCATTAACATCAAATAAAGAGATTAAGATTCGAAATGGACTGATGGATTAAATGGAATAAGCTTTAGGATTTAAAAAAAAGTTTCATTTGAAAAATAACAGACAATAATAAGAAAAATAATCAAAAATAATTTTACTAGTGCTCATATGTGGCAAAGCGATAAAATCAAAACGATTAACAGAGGGTTTTCAGAATTCCATTAAATCAATCCTGGTGAATTTTCTTTGATCCATTGATCTGAAATTTAGATTCTTTAAGAATAAGAGAAACTAAAAAAGAACCGATTTTTACTTACAAAGTTAACTTTGCTACAACAAATATATTATAGCTTCATTGTATTGAAATTAAATACTTTCTATATGTAGGCAGGACTAACCTGTGATCCTAACTTCGGCTTGTACTATTAATTAAATGGTACTTCCACTATTTATGCGCGATTCTAAATGAAAATCAAACGAAATTGTTCATGAATTGATGAGAATTTTCTTTATTCATTTATGATTTCAATTCCAAAAAATTTTTTTTATAATTAAAATAAAACTATTGCATTCTACTATTCATTGTTTCTAATAAAATAAATAAAAGCAAATAAAAGCAAATATCTTCCGTTCCTCTGCTTGTTTTTTTAAAAAATAAAATGAAGTGAAATCAAAAAAAAATTACCAAAGATTAGCAAATAAAGCGAGCCATTAAGTTATAAATCATCATCTGTAATTTCAAAAGTATCATTAACAGATGGAAGTAGATCCTGAAAAAATTTTTCAAAATTTTTTGATGTAAACCTTATCTCGTCGAAAAGTCTCAAAAACTACATATTCTTAGGTAAATATCTATTAAAACTATTAAAACATAAATAAATGCAGTTGCGAATGCAGTTTTAGGGTTTAGGGTTAGGGTTGGATTTAAATAGTTCTCATTTCTCTGATCCATAATTTAAAACTAACAGATATAGTAACAAAAATATTTTCACATGGATTAATTCTTTTTTCAGATGGTTCCTTTATAACAGCTGTTGTTAGAATTCCATTTGCAACGATGTCCTTGCCTGTGAGAACCTCATGGTCTTCATCGGTGGTGCCAGAAAACAGTTCAAGATCACTTATCATTGATAAACTTTTTTCAGAAAAAGCATCTGACAAATCATTATGAATAGGGGATGCAGTAACATGTAATATGACATCTTGAACAGAATTAACGGCGGAAATAGAATGCTGTCCACATCCATTATGAACTTCGCTATCCGCATAATCTTTTTTCTAAAAATTAAAACAAAAAATAAAATTCAGTCAAAATAAATGTATATAACTTAATTTAATAGAAGTGCAATTAATTTTCCAACAAAAGATCTAAAAAAGAATTGCAAAATTAAAATTGAAACATTAAATTAAAAATCATATTACATCGAAATACTCACTATTTATACGATATATTCTTTACTAAATGTCCATTATTAAATAAAATTATATTGATACATTCATTCAGCTATTTAAATTATTTTAAAAATTGGAATAGCTCCTAAATATTAAAAAACAAAACAAACCTTTCTTTCGCTTTCTTTCAAAATTTCAAATCCGATGGTTTGTAAAATACGTGTTAATAAAATTGCCTAAAATAAAGGAAAAACTAAATAAAAAGTTCCACTCCGAATTAACTTTTCCTACATTGTTCCCAGTTTGAATGGTTTTTCTTTTCCAAGAGTGCTCAAAAGGATCGCTTTGCTAGCTTATTGGACCAGATGAACTTATCACGAGGTCATATGACATAGATAAATAGCCAGCATCATTCAGATTTTTGAAAGACATATGTATTTCGGCCGAGAATACCAGCACCAACGCACCGAAATGATAACAATTCATTCAGGTATTTTTTTAAAGAGTCCTCACCATTACTGGTTAGATTCGTTTCATTGGTTTACTGCACTAGACCCTCTAAATTGAGCAACCCACTGAGCTATTCTATGCCCCCATTTACCCATGACTATGAATATTTATCTTTCACTTTTACAAAAGGAATGTTAATTAAAGAGTCTTGCAAAAACATTTAAAAAATAGAATCAGAACGAAAAATAAGAAAACCTGTTTAGTCAAGACATTAATCCATAAAAAATTGTTTTTGGATATAAAGTATTCAAACTGCAAAGAAAAACCATCACAAGACTTCGAGTCATGCAAAAGACGCCACATACGGATTCTCGTTACCCGAAATACATAATCTTTTATAATCATCTGGAATTTATAATCTAAAGAAGAGATCAAAAGAGATCAAAAAAAAAAGAAAAAAATAAAAAAATCACAAGAATTAAAGAGAAATTATTTATAGCATAGCCGGGTGATACTCACCTGTATTTCTAACACTAAAGGACTCTCTGATATATTTGTCCAATGAGACAAGCCAGCGGAGCGAGTTTCAATAGTGGAGAATTCTTTAAAAAAAAGTTATAGCACAGAATTTGTAATTAAGCCTTACACCCTTTCCTTTTTCTGTTGGCTGAAGAATGATACTTCGAAATCCAATTTTGACGTTGCAGTTGGTATTTGGTTGTGGATAATCAGTTATACAACTTTCTAAAAGTTCAAAACTGCCCAAAGAATTTTCGTAACAAAGGCGCAGCAACTGAAAAATTAACAAAACTTAAGAACTAAAGTTTTTTCTGAAAAGAAAAGCTGATTCTTAAAAAAACAAAAAAATAGCTTAACAAATTATATCAAATTATAATAATATTCATCATAAGATTTAGAAATGAATGCAGTATTGATGTCAACAAAATCTCAACTCAAAAAAACCAACAAAATCAACGACGACATACTCCATTAATATGTCAAAGCCGTTCAGATCCTACTGTGGAGTTTCTACCTTTTTCATTCTCTCTCCTAACACTTTCCAATTTCCATCACATTTCCTCAATGTCTCCAATCACCATCGCATTCCCCATTGCGATTTTACAATTTCTAATTAAGGCTGATAAAAACATTGATAAGGAATAAAGGGACAACAGAATTGGGTCATGTTAGGGATATGGAGTTGTAATTTGAGGCAAAGGCAGATTAAAGAAAAAAAGACTTAGTAGTGTTAAAAATGTATAATAACGCTATAAAACATAACAAGATGCAAGAAGAAACGTTGAAATTAGCAGTTTATTATAATAATTACTAAAAGTATATTTTTTGAAATATTTTTAAATATTTGTGGTTACTTATTTGGCCCGATTATTTAATAAGGACCAATTTTTTTTCGTTTTTTTTGTTGATTTATTTTCTCTTTATTAATAATAATATTAACAAAAGTATAACACTTCATTATTCTTCTATTTAGCGAGTAGAACTAAGATCTGGTGTGATATAAGCGTTATTAATCTCAAGCGAATCTGGATCTGGAGATCTGGAGATCCCTTAATCTTGTAGTCAATGCAGCCAATTTAACCAGTGATAGTGTTAAAAAAAGAATTTGGGATTATTTCGACATTGGGAATATTTTTGCAAATATAAGGAATTATCTTTAAAGTCCTTATGATAATCCTTAAAATGTTTGTTGCTACAATCTACTCTAAAAAGTTAGGAGAAAAAATTAAAAAAAAATTAAAAGTTTAAAAAATTAAACAAGAAAAATCTTGAAAAATAAAGCAGCCTCGATCTCAAAATGAAAGTACAGAGAGAATTTAATTTAACAATTATATCAACTAAGCCGCCTCGTCATGTAGGAAGAACATCATGATTTCAAGGAACAATGAGAAAAAATCTAACAAAGTTTTAGAGGATTTTGAAGACGTGTGAAGAGCGGACTGTTTTGACCAACTTTCTCATAGAGATCGACAGACAGGTTATGAATGCATTTTAGTACATAGACTTTTGAACCAAAATGAATGTATATAACCATTTTACAAAATTACAGAAACAAACGAAGAATAAACAAGAGAACATGATCAAAACTATAAAACCTGAATTAAAAACAAACAATTTTAGAATTATACAGTAAATATTACTGGCAAATATTGAGCCTGCTTAACCAGATTAGCAAACTTCTCGTGAATATTTACAGGAATAGAAGAAACAAAAGGACCCATCGAACTCAAACGACCGTAACAAAAATCATTAACTATCTAAAATATAAATCTAGTAAGTTTCCAGGAATTAAAAATTTTTTTCATCTAAGTTCAAACCTAGACATTTTTCACGATTATTATAGAATAAATTTATAATGAATTAAATCCTTAAATCCTTGGAAAAATGAAAGCAAAAAACAACCAATTCTTGAGAAAATGTTGTGTTACTATAGTTCAAAACCAACAAGAAAAACCAAAAAGGAACCTGCTTGTAAAGAAGAATGACAGCTCCCGGATCATCTAATAGTTGTTCCTCAATCATTTTATGCCACATGATCTTCCTAACCATAATATAGTAAAATATTCCAGACGACGCTGATTTCTGATTCAAAAGATGTAATGAAATATAAGGAGATTCATGGTTTCCGAGCAATCGAACACCTTCATTAATACATAAATTAAACATATTAAAAAATTAATGAATTTAAAAAAAAGGATAAAAATTAATATAATACTTAATTAATATTATTTCATACAATAATTTTTTACATATACAAATATATTTCATACATTAATGAAAATTAATAATAAATAAAAGCCATTTTAAGCCATAATACTTAAAACTTACAAAGAACATCTGGACCCTTTCCATTTGATGAAAGAATTTGATTTTCTGATCCAGTCAACCGATTTTTGACGATAAATAAGCCAAATTTATCTAAATGCTCCAAACCCAATCCAATTATATTAGCGAAAAGCTAAAACAGCTTATCGCGAACAATTAATTTTTCCCAACAAAAATAAAATTCGATGAATAAATATATTCAAGAAATGAATAAATCTAAGAGGGCATTTAACCATTAAATTCCTCCAATCAAGCAAAATTTAAAAAATAAGAAAAAATAACAAAATAAGACATGAAAACAAAAAATTTAAGTTATTTAAATTTCAAAAGTTGTATTAAAAAGCCTAAGAATCAATTATAAGCCTCGGAGCTGACAACTTTAAAGCTTCAAATGAATTAATTGTAAAGAAACAAACTTTTAAAACAACTTCAGTAGAGTTATCGGCACCGCAACGAATTGATTCTTTTGAACCATCTGCCAAATATATATCCAGCGATACTTTATTGGATGATGGACGAAATGAGTCCTGCAATATTGATATAATATGCTAATATGAAATTAAGCATATTTTCAATATAAAAACTAAATTTTCTAAAATTTTCAAAAAATAAATCTAAACTTTACTAAACTATTATGCATAGCCGATAATACAGAATAAGAAACAAATATTACCACTTGAAATCTGAGAAAACTTTGGATCATGATTTCATCGCTAGCTATCTTTTGGTATTGCATTACTATAAATTCAAAAAGAATAAAAGAATAAAAGAAAAGAAAAAGAGGAATAATAGATCCAAAAAACATTATTATAGAATGATTTTAAAGAAAGCAAATGAAAAGATTTATGATTTGCCAATGAATGATGTACCAATGCACTTTGGGAGAATGAAGATATTATATGTGGGTGGGAAACTCAGTGGATATTAATTCAGAATACTTTATTGACAATGACTCATTGACAAGAGTAAAAAATTACCATTAAAAAATTTGGTGATCCATTTGTTATGACCAAAAATTTATAACTTTTCTACCGGTCAGATGAGCTAATCTATCGAGAAATGATAAGCGCTAATTAATTATTTATCTTGTTATCTCGTCGGTGCTAAGGACCCATCTGCACTTCTACTCTCCCTCTCGTGAGAGATTAAGTGAAGTCAGTCGAATAAAGACGGTTGGTACTCTTGCTAAATGATAAAAGTTGCTATATATATATATATTTAAACGTTGTATAAAATTACGTACCATTTTGAAAATATAGTGCAAGTCCAATCCTTCTCTCTTTTACAGCTTTTTCATCCAAATTTTTGAAGAATTTCTTTGGTGGAAAATCTACAGATCTTAGATTCGACTGAAATTTTGTTCGCAGTCTTTCATGAAGCAATAATAATTCTGAATAACGAATACTTGCATGATATGAGCCATTTACGTGAATGTCATACGCCTGAAAAAATATTAATTAAATTCGAATAAAAACAAATTTATTCATGCCAACTTATTTTTTAAAATAACAATATCATTCTATGAGTCGACAAAAAGGAAATACTTTTGGTTGGTTAGAAATAGATGATGTCGTGAAAAATTCTATTAATTCAGAAAGAAGAAACAAGAAATAAGTTTCTGAATGAAGTGCCTTGCGTCGACAGTTTCACGAATTTGCGTTGAAATATACAACTAATTATAGATTTTATTACTGCCAAATACCAATATAACAGAACGAAGTGCAAAATAATATCAATTACATTACGAATTCAAATATAGGATTACGCTTATATGTGTATGATCACAATTGAATATGAAGGTACTGTAGACTGAGAGAATAAACGACCGATAAAAACCGATCCAATCCGAACACTAATAAAAAACAAAACCGACCAAATAAATACTCTGGCATTTGGTCGCATTCCTTCTTGCTGTTTATAAGAAATGTTTTTTAAAGGAAAGAAAGAGATTTAGACGTATGATTTCCTTATTAATTAACAGTATTCACAAAGGAAATTTGCATTCAAAAATATCGGATATCGGATATAAGCTTATTTACGATTTTAGGCATGGAAAAATGCTTATTCGATTTTTCCGACACTCCCGACTGAAAGAATATCTTAGGTTTAGGGAGTATAATCAAGGATATCCACTTGGTTTGGTTGTTCATAAGTGTATTTTATTTTGTTCTTGTTGGCTTTTTCCATCATGAATAACATCTCTTTATAGGCTGAAGTTACTCGGTTTGTAATTCTCGGTCGAGGCTTGTTTAATCGATTATAATATTATTATTATTATTTGATTTCGTCTAATTATTTTTTGTCTCAACAAAATAAAAATAACTCGATTATTTCATCATCGCCTTAATTTCCTCAAAAATAAATCGTATTTTATTCGTCTACTACAATTTTAAATTTTTTTTTTCATTTATGTATCTTAAGTTTATTTTAAGTTTACCAACGAATATGGAACTTTTCGTTATTTAAACGAAAGGTATTCGAGAAAAAAAAAAAACTAACAATATATTTACGTAATCCATCTGTATCTACAAGTGTCTGAGTGCTGGGAACTGAAATGTGGATCATTTTCATAAATCATTTTCATAAAACATTCACAAACATTTTGCTTACTGCTTCAAATTATATATTTCTGGATTAGCATTTACAGCTGAAAAAATAATATAAAAAATGGCGATGAAATAAAACAAAACAAAAACGTAAAGAAACTTTGAAGAATTTGAAAGACTATCAAAACATATATTTAAAGTGAATCAATTAAAATCCCTGAGACCCAACTTAGCCTCTTAAAACGAATCTAACTTGTTTTTTTTTTCAGCAACCCGCACCACTGCCGGTTTGTTCCACTTCTGACTAAGATAAAAATCAAGTTTCCTTATGCCATTTCTAAAAGTAACTGAAGCCACTTCTTTTCCACAACTGCGCCGTCTGGACTGCGTTCAAAACCTTCCCTCACCACAATGTTAGCCCAAGCCTTGAATGACCCTCCTCCCTTTTGACGATAGTTCGATAAGTAGCGAGATGTGCGTCATTTTTTATACTGGCCTAATAATTCTTAATGCAATTGGTATTCGAGTGAAAGTGATGTAATCATAACTCTGTCCCTTTGGTGGGTGTAGGGCTTATCTCAAACAAGAATTAGCAACGAAGTACTAAGGCTGTGCGCCTAGTCATAATTTCAGGTCATAATTTCTATAAATTCATCAACATTTTAAGAAGTGTTAGACTTAAATATCTCGGATTCACTCGGATGGCCATGGAAACCGTGAAATTCCAATTTAGATGGCTAATTACTGAAATCGCCGCAAAGTCATCCCGGCGAAAGTTCGCACCTAGCTATGATGCGCTGGCCTAAATCCGACTTGGCTAGGGTAAGTCCTGCTGTTATGAATGCTTTTTAGGAGAAGAAAGACGAATCTAGAAAATATCTAATTCCCCGATAGCTATCATGTCAAACTATCCTCCTTAGGAGTATCGAGTAGAACTTCCTTATTCCATCACGTAATATTTGGTCCTGCAGCCATACTAGCGAGCACAACCTTTAAAGATGTGATGTGAAGGATGCTAGGCAGCTTGTGTTGCTTGATGCTTGTTAATTAAAAAATTGTAAAAGTGGCATGACTGACGGAGAGCCTAGGAGAAGGAATGGGGATTTGCCATGTATATAAAAACCAAAAAACCAAGCACGCTCAGAACGGTGTTAAGAGAATAAAGGGAGTCTATGGAGTTTCAAGGCTATTTCCAATGTTTCGACATGATTCAATGTTTCAAGTTCTGTTCAAAAGGGATCGACCCCTTTACCAATTAATAAAAAATGTGCCATCACACTTTGGTACTGGATGGCATAGCGATAGAATTCTTTCGCTAAGGATTCTTAACAGCACCACGAATTCGACTTCACGAATAAACCTGATATTAAATGTGAAACCCAGCTAATGACTGGTTGAACTACTACTACTACTCTTCTTCTCATATAAAATGAATCTTAGTCAAAGAGATTTCACCCGAAAAACCAAAGCCAAAGTTAAATGGAGTTAGAAGAAAAAGAAGATCCACAGCATCCATTATCCCACAAGTACCACACTTCCACAAACTGGAAAAATCTTCCAACAATCACTATTTTAAGAAAATCAATAAAAGATGAAAAACCGTTACGACTTTTAGTATAGGGTCAAATGTGTTGAGAAAGATATGTGATAAGCGCAGATTTAACTGGCGATGGCGATGGATGTTGAGATTTTGTGTAGTCAACGCATTAAGGCAGTTCTTCAAATCGTTCTAAACATTCGTAAACGAATTGATAAGGTGACAGAAGAAGTAGCTGAGAAAATAATGAGGCGATAGGTATTTCAGAGATGAAAGGAAGTAATCCTTTCAACCTCCAAAGTACCACTCTGCCCTAACTCTTTAGTAGTAAACAGAATAGTTGGCTGATTGGTACTTAGACTTTCGCATTATGGTTCGGCCTTTGTTTCCGTTAGAATTAGTGAACCTGTCAAAGTGTCAAAGTGGCTACAAAGCTACAACCCGCCTCATTTTTTTCCTCCAGCTGTTCTTTGAAAAAATTCTTTTATTACTATCAGCTAGTGAAGCGATCCTAACCTGGAATGGCATTCACCTCTTTGCTTTTAGCTTAGATGCGGTATTCATTTTCTATGAGCCACCGTTGTGTTATCGTTTATATTGTTATTCATAGTGACCGATATCGGTTTTAATTAACTTTGAAAAATATGAATTTTGTAAAGTCACTTGGCATTGCGAATGGATCACCTGCACCACTCGGTCTTTTTTTGATTAATGCGTTTGCTGCCATTCGTATTTACTGCAAATTAGTTATGTGATAATTCCCTTGGAGTTCTCAGTGGTTCATTTTTTCCACTGTTATGCAGATTTCTCGTTTTCCAATTCCTCATGTGGAGTAGCAAATGTTTAGCAAATGTTTATGAAGGAGCAAATCTGCCAATTTCAACTTTCAAAAATTTAAAAATTTCAAGTGGTGCCGGCAAATTTCTGCAGAATTATGAATTATGAATGATTATGAACTATGATAATAAAAATCCGAATGATGTTGGCGACTCACATTTACTTCTATCGACCAGGGGTCCAGGCATATTTGTCCAACGTGACAAGCCAGCGGAGCGGAGCGAACCAGTAACGGTGACTCTCAAAAAAAAATAATGATCTCAAAATCTGAGATATGATCTCAAAAAATTGTGAAATTGTTATTCAGATATGCAGAATGTGCAATATGATCTAAAAACTCACCAGCATCACCCAGCTATATTTTATATTTTATTTTTAAATATTTTTTTCTCTTAAAAAAAGTGAGTTACATAGCTTTATTAAATTTTTACGTTAAGGAAATTTACATAATAGTTGTCGCAGAAACGAACCAGTATATGGTCACCCTACACTAAGTTATATTTGGACACTGCCAGCTGTAGCAATTTTAAAGAACTACCTATCGATATGTACAAACAATACATTTGTCGCACAAAGTTGGCAATTTCTATTTAATCCACAGTTTTACTTATATCTAAAAATTATAAGAATTCAATATCTAATTTAACGATTATTTAAAGTTAGTGAATGAGTAGAATGGCTCAGCGGTTATTGCTGTCATTTCAGAGCATCGATTCTCGACAGGAATAAGCTTATTTTTCAAAAATTCGGATCTCTGGTGCTGACTCACCTGTCTTATCACTGAGTGCAAAATTTGTCTGGTCGAAAAAGTCAGCAGAATTAGCCTAATCAGAGATGAAGAGGGCTGATAGCAAAAAAAAATGAATAAGCTTAAGCTATAAGTAAAATATAAAAATATGATGAGTTAAAAGATAACTGAGGAGATCGTGGTTCAGATTGTAATATTAATTTACTCCTCCTCACAGGACCGAGCCAAGTTAAAGTTGTTAAAAAATCTGGATAGTGCTGATAAATCTTCTAAACATTGTCGCCGAACCAAACTTTCTAGCCAAGCTAGCAGCTAGTTAAGGTAGCCTAACCATAAATGGTGAGCGCCTTTCACTTATAAATAAATAATTTTATGAAAGCTATATTTCCTTGAAGTCTTGTATTATTTTCTGTTTCCTTTCTTTCTTATTCTGAATTAAATATAAATAAATTTATAAATTTATATATATAAATTTTCAATAATATCAAAATTAACAATAATATCAAAAAAATGAATTTTTATAATTATAAAACTCCTGGAGAAAATGAGACTAGTAAAGACGAATAAACAGAATCTTAAATACCCTTCCCACTTCATAGCACATCTTCAACAAATGTACTCTCCTGTGTGAAGAAAGAAGTAATATCAGATGTCTGTAGCAAACAATTCTATTCCCAATTCCTATGAAAAATGACAAGATATACTGTGGCAATTATGGAAGAATCAGCCTATCAGACATCTGGGGAAATTTTCGCTCTCCTCCTACTGCGGCTTTAATCAAACTAATTCAGATGTGATGCGGCTGTGTTCACCAGATATTCACGTTAAAGGTGTTGAAACATCACATCAAATATCTGCAACTTGCCATCACATATTTCATCGATTTTGGAACTGCTTTCCATTCAATTGAGCAGTGCTTTGGAAGGTGATGGAATGTGACGGTATTCCAGAGATCATTCGACTCACTTACACACACTTTATAGACGCACTTTATCAGTACACGTCGGCGCATCTGTGTATATGGTGTATAACTGACTTGTCAGACAGGCTTGTGAAAAGTTTTGTTAATTCAGAAAAAAGAAAAAAAAAATTTTTTTTGAAAGAATTTTGACTTGCATAGTCGAAATGTCTTGCATAGTCTTGGCAAATACAGCTAGTTGTAGATTTTATTTCTGCCCAGATAATAAAACGATGTGCAAAATAATATCAATTATTATAACGAACTGAAATAAAGGTAGGATTACGGAAGAATACGAAGGACGTATTGTAGAAGTTGACTGCTAACAGACAGACCGATTAACTCTGACCTCTGGCAGCATTCTTCATCTTTTTTAAGGAATGTGTAAAGAAATTTATAATTAGACGCGTAATTTCTTTACAAATTGACAGTATTCTCATTGCAAGGGAAATTTATATACAATATAGGATTTATAGCTGATTTATGGTTTTAAGCATGGAAAAACGTAGGATTTATAGCTGATTTATGGTTTTAAGCATGGAAAAACGCTTATTATTTTGCCTTTTCCGACAATACTCCTTCGAAATAAGAACTGGTGTTCCGTTAGGGCTGAGCCCTTTCCCCTACAATATTCAACTGGATAATGGACATCACTTGTCGACATTTAAGAGGTACGGAAATCACTCCAGAGCATAGTATTACTTTTGAATCCTTGCTGATAGTTATGCCGAAATGCAAATAATACTAAACAATGTGTCGACTGCAGCGACTGCAGCGAAAGTCAGAATTATGATCATAGTAAATAAATAAAACGAAAGCCTTTTCGTTCTATATACCTATATATCAGAAGCTGATCTATTTCTATCAATCCACCAGTTGAGAAAATACTAGTTTTTAAATATCGTGGATCCACAATCCCAAATAGCCAAGCGAAAGACGAAAGAGTACTCCAATAAGAGTAGATAGAAATTTTTTATTCTTTCGTTTGGTGAAACCTTTATGAAGCTGAAAAATGAAAATCTGCGTTTATATAACTACAGTTTGCTCGATATTGCTATAGGACTGTCAGACTTGGTCAATAAGAACGCAGGATATAAAGAAGTTATATGCTTTTGACCACTCATGTCCAAGATATATCTAAGATATAGATATAAGATAGACAGATGCACCGAGCGGAAATCGCACTGGCTGCATCCACTCTCGCTCAAATAAACTTGCATTAAAAACCGTATCATCTTCGTCTTCACTGGTTATGGCATATTATTTTTCATTCAGCACAAGGGTTGATACGTATTTCTTCTAACATCTCTCGCCATTACTGGTTAGGCTGGTTCCGCTGACTACAAGAGTAAGAATCTGCAAACTGTTCGGTCCGACACTAGCAATAGAAGACATTCCTTTTTCCATCGTCTAAGTCCATATATCGCTGGTCATCCTATACGTTCAAAATCTTTCCTGGATGTATCAATCCAGATCTTGACTGGCCCTCCTCGCTTTCAACCATTATAAAGTTTAGCAAATAACAAAATATGCGTCAATTTATGTGGTGGACCACGCAGAACGTGCCTTAACCAGCGAAGACGGAGCTCTGCGATTAATACAGGTGGAATTTGAGCGAAGATGGATACAATCATGTGCGATTTTATCCGCTCGACGGATCCGTAAAATACATCTTAGACATGGGTGGCTAATAGCTTCTTAATATCTTCCACTCTCATTGGCTATATTCGTAGCCATATAGGAAGATCGAACGAATTGCAGCTGTATGGACGCGAATTTCGTCTTTTTGGTGATTTTGCGACATATAGGTTCCATATAGATTTTATAAACGGGAAAATTTCTGGCTTATCCGGGTTCTTCCTCAAGCACTTCCTCAACCGGTAATGAATTGATAAAAAAAGGTATTTTATCGGCATCTTGTATATAACGAAAATTTTTGTTTTATTTACATTGATTTTCAGTCCAATTCTCGCTGCAATTGTTGCCACATTGTTTATGAGCAATAATCGCTTGGCTTGCAACATCCATAAACGTTCTGACGTTCCAAGCAGCTATAGCCTCACCGCGCTTACAAAGTATTAGTGGGTAGGTTCTCGCCTCCTTTGATAGGTTTTAAGTACTTATCTCTGTTCGCGAGCAAATTCTATGTTTGTGCCTTGGACTTTTATTTTCATTATTATTACGCCAGGATCGTTTATTTATCGCACGTACCACCAGAAGTAGCATGCGCGTTGGAAGATTCGGACGTCGCGTCAAAGAAACTTGATTCTTTCACCACAGAGTCACTCGGGAATGGAGATACAGGTGGGTCCCTAGTCACTCGGATTTTTGACATCATGACAAGTTTTTACTCCTGTCAAAGACATTAAATTTAAATTAAATTATAAGAGAGAAATTTAAAGATAATTTTAAAAAAATAAAAAGAAATATTTATTAATTTTCTGTTCTAAAATTTTTTAAAAATTTAAAAAGAAAGAATTTAAGCTTAACTGAATTAATGAAAAAAAATATTGAACAGTAAGATTTTAATCGGGAAATTGAGAAATAATTCAAAATAAATCGGGAATAATTTGTTGAAACGACCACTCGCATTTCTCGAAGTTCTCCAAAATATAACACGTATTCTTTACTTGCTAAACCCTGTGTTGGGTGACATCAAAAGCGAGTGGGCCAGTCAAGATCTGGACTGTCAGAAAATTTTGAAATGTGGACTTGCGATATAATGGCTTCTATTACTTTTAGCGATGGCATTAGATTGAACGGCTTGGAAACGTTTGAAGCACCCGTAGTCAGCCTAATTATTATGGTAATAGCTGTCAGAATAGTACAAAACAAATGAATCTTTCATGCATGCACGTATTCTTAACTATTCTTAACCAGTTAATTATTCACTATGTGAGGTGACTTTTCCTTTCACCGTCATTTCCGTGTATTAACTGTACTTTCACTTCTATATTGCAGTTTTCGAAGGGGTTAATTTCTTCAACTTTGAATGAATATTTCAGCAAATTACTTCACCATTTCTGAAGTATCATCGGGGTTTTCAAATGTGTTATTTTTTGCTTTCATTATTTAGCTCCACTTTAAACATCCGCTCTCGTTTCATTTTCATCGTTTAATTTGCTCTCTTTAATTCATTTCCATTTCTTACTATTTCCTCATATTTTCTCTTTCTTTATATAGTAAAATCTGAAATTACGTGGAAACACCGCTCACGTATCGTATTTATGTTATCCTAACAAATAGGCGAATTAACCGCAACCACTCTACGTTCATTATTGCAACAAAAAAGCAACCATGTAACAGCGATAGAGAGTATCGGTCTAATTAAAGAGGATATGAGACAGCATTCGCAGTTAGAAGAAAAGAATAGAGAAACAGTTGCAGCAGCAATAGATAAGCGAGGAATACAACAGGAAAACAGAGGCTCCAATGATTAAGGAACCGTGCTATCCGAATGAAAAATGAGCGAGAGCAGCGGCGCGCGATGAACACGAATGTCGCTAGCGGAGAAATACATCAAAAGGGTGCTGTGACTGTTGCCTGGGTTGTGGTACCATTACGTGGTCCACACACCTTTGTTAAATAATTCCAGCAGAAATCTCAAACTGCACAGTCAAGAAAGGAAGGATACGTTTCCAGCGAATTTATAAGCAAAACATATTAAAAATTTTAAACTCAAGTTTTTTGCTATCGACAAAACAAATGCATGTTTCAGCCTTTAAGCCTAAGCCTTAAGCCTAACTAGCAACAAAATTTAAGAGGCTCGATTTGAATTGCAGCTGAACCTTAGTGATTAGAACGAATTTTAGCAGTACGTTTTCTGTGAAATTTTTTTTACCCACTTTGCGTTTTTGTGGATATTGTGTTAGGTTTCTTTATAAGTTTTTTTTACGGGGTGTTTAGGGCTATGAATTAAGAATTGATTCTAATCAACGGTTATATCAATTTTTTTAGAAGTTTGGTTTCGGCGACCCGCTTCCATTCATTTCAGGTAAAAATCTGGTAAAATTTATCTGACAGTGAGGCGAACCTAAGCGAAAACATGGGAAAAGATGCTGGAATAAAGTAAGTGGTTAATGCTCACCATCCATTCCTTCTTAGGCTTGCACTGCAGATGGTACGTTGGTGAAAAATAGCACAGATGGGTCGCCATCACTACTCGAATAAATTCTTGCTGTAATCAGGATAAACAGAATTCTTGATCCCTCAGTATGGTTATCTAACTAATGTTACTCATTTCTCTTGCTCTTTTGTAAACTGTGTCAATTAGCTTTATATTTTATATTTTTACCTTTAAAAATTATTATTATTGGTTATTATTGTTATTTACTATTATTATTAATTATTATTATTATTAATCATAATCATAATTAAATTCATTTTAATCAATTATTACTATTATAATTAATTATTATTGTATTGTTATTGTGTTATTATTATTAATTATTATTAATCATTATTATTATTTGATAATAAAATAATTCTCGGAAATATGGATTATTTTTCTTTTTTTCTTATCACTTATTTATCGATTTTTTAATATAATTTGCAGACAAAATTTTGTGTACTTTCGATATAAAAAGAATTTTCATGCGATGTTGCGAAGACCACCAACTCAAATTGAAATCAAAATTGAGGATATAGTTGCACTGGAAGAGAACTTATCAAAAAACATTAAACAAAAGGTTTGTATGAATTATTTAAATAAGTAAAAAGCAGGAATAGTGCAGTTGCTTTGATCCTTGTCGAACATTTCGATTTCTTTCTAATGGGAGTGAATTTATCATTAAAAATCGAGACGATGCTTGATGACCTATTTTTATTTCTATCATTAAATAATTCGGCGACGAAAATTTGTAACAGTGCTATTAATCAGCGAAACCAGCTAACCTAACTAGCAATAGTGAATGCAAACTACAAACAAATAAACTCATTCGCAATCTATAAAATTATATTACTCAGTTTTTTATTTATTATTCACGAATTTTCTGATTTTTTGGGAACTTATTAAATCGTTTTGAGCTCAAACTCGATGAAATGATAGAGACAAGCAATCCTCAGGAAGAAGTAAGACGTCGTATTGGTGCGCCGCCGCCAAGAGTTCATATGAATATTGCTAGTGATAATCAAGCTTTTACTCAAGAAACAAATCAACCATCTTGATTTATTTCATTTGTAATTTTTTTGTAATTATAATTTATAATTATTCATATTTTTTTCACATTTTTTCTTAAAAAAATACTCATTTATTTTTAATATTAAATTCAAACTCAAAAATAAGAAATAGTTATTGAGAATTTAATTAGTGATATTCCGTTTTCTATAAACGAAAATGCAAAGGAATATGGGAATTGGGAGTTTGCGAAGTTTGCGAAATTCGATATTTGAAATCATAATCCAAATCAAGATTTAATTTTCTACAATCGATGAATATAGATGAGTGTGAAATTTCGCAAGGTTCAACATTAACTATAGACCGTTTGTATAGTGATCAAATACTCATTTCTCATTCATGCAAATCGTTTCACCTCCACGTTTTGATTGTGATTGTAGAATTTTTATTATGTTCTTATTGTATTCATCAATAATTTAACAAAAAAATTTAAATTTGAAAGAGTATAGAAGAATATGAATTTTTGAATAGCAGAAAATCTTTCGTTTTTAACCTTAATTTTTCTCAAAATGTAGTTGTACGGAAAAAAGAAAAAAGAAAGAATGAAGGGGGTAAAGCATTTCAATAGCATTAGGATTCTAGCTGTAATGAGAGTTATAGTACCGCTCATTTACATATTTATCAATCGCTATATGTTTGAGAAATAAAATAGGAAAGAGTTTATGATAAAGTAATTAGTAAAGTAATGAAGGCAAATAAAAAAGAAACACATGTGGATTTAATTTCATAAATAAATAATTTTGCTTAATTTCTTTGCTAAAAATTGAGTACAAATGGCGCAAGAAAGAACAATTTAATAAGTGATTTAATTCTTTTTATCACTTACAAAAAAATTCTCCTTATAGCGACAGCTTACAAAAAAATTCTCCTTATAGCTGTCACCATTACTGGTTAGGATGGTTCTAACGGCTACAAGGGTAAGACGCTTCCAAGCGGCGCGGTCTGATGCCATCGTCAACAGTAATAGAAACCCTTCCTTTTTCCATCGTCTAAATCCATATATTGCTGGACCGTCTATACGTTCAAAATTTTTTCTGACCGTATCAGCAGAGGTTTTGGTTGGTCCATCTCGCTTTTGACGCCACCTATCACATGGTTTAGCAAAGAATCCGATTCTCACTGCAACTGCTTATAAAAAATTGACAAATTATGCCTGAAAGAATATTTTATTCGCTATAAGTAAATCGTTCGTCGATCAGTTGACCAGTTGGTTAGCTCTGCTGTCTAATTAGTATAGTATGGCTAAAAATTTTTGCCAGAAAGTCAGTGACTGGTTGCCAGCCGAACTTTTCGATGACAGTGTTATTCGTGTGGGGAGCAGGAGCACAACTCTTGCTCGTTCATTCACTCCTCTTCCCTCCTCCTAATTTTCGTCATGACAAATGGCATATGAAATGAACAAATTGAAAACATTTTATAACATCTTAAAATTGTTTTCGAGTAAAAATTTTCCACTAAATTTCCATTCATTAAACTCTGTGGTGGATGCCGTTAAAAGCGGAAAGGATCAATCAAGACGACTCGGATTGATATAGTTAAAAAAGAATTTGAAGGCCCAGCGATATATGGTCCTGGAAGATGGAAATGGAAAAACTAGCAAAAGCAGTAATAGTGCGAGCTGTTAAAAGAAGAAGCCAAAAGAATTCTAGTGAAATTCTAGAAAAAGCTGTTTAAAAAAATTATTGAACTAATAACTATATCTGATAACGATTTATATTAAACGATAAGCATAAAAATTTGCCCATTCCGAACACCCGATGAAGGATATTCATAGCGATAAGCAGGTGGGAAATTCGCAACCAACCAAAATCCGGATCTACCATCGAAAATAGAATTCGTTCAGCACGACTCCGATAGGAATCTTTCTTGAGTTGTTCTGGTGCACCGTCATTATACAGCATGTAAAACATGGTCTGCAGTTAATCTTCTGCTACTTCTGCTAGCAACTTATCTACAATAACAGATTTTATATTTCACGCAAAATATCCACCAACGTATCCTATAACTCATTAATTTTTAAAGAGGCTGGTTGGTGAAAAATGAAAATAATAATTTTTCTCACCATGTAATTGCAAATTTTTGCCAATTTTTTATTTTAAATTTTTTTTTTGAAAAATAATATATCTCGAAATTTTTTCAACGAGGCAATAGGAAAAGTAGTCTGTGAAAGAATAATGAGCCCCATCACTGATAAAGCGATAATATTGATTTAAAATAATCGTTATTCGTTATCAGCCTGTTGAGTTGATCAATTCAGTTTAAATTCAGTTTGAGTTGATAATGAATGATTAATTAATGAATGAATGAATGATGTTTTGGAATGTGCGGAAAGTAAAACTAATCCTTGTCGCTTTCATCCGCTGCATTTTTATGTAATATATCTTATATATTTATATAATATACATTTTAATTTTCATATAATTTGATTTCAATTGATTTTCATATGAAGCTTCATACTATTTTGACAAACAACTTTGTATTCTACCTCAAAATAATTCCCCGGCGAAAACTTTCATCGTTTCTTCGCCCCCACTCTCTCCTTCGATTCTTTGAATTATTAGGTAAATGAACATTCTGAATAATCTGGCAAGCAAGTTTCACAATTGTTGGCATTTCGCTCATGAATAAACAATTTGCGCCTTATTATGTGAAAATTTGTATTCACAGTGTGTCCGTCCATAAAGATGAAAAAGAAGAATTTGAAGAATTAAATTCAGCGAAGATTTTATTTTATGAGAAAATATTACGTATGCTACATTTTTCTGTATCAATTATTGACTTCCGGTATAATTTCCAAATCCTTTTATCCTTAAAACAAATCGTTCCGCCTCCACGTTTTGTTTGCGAGTGCTAAAAACAAGCGATGAAAATCGTTTTTCTGTGAAAACTTACTTTTCCTTAACATATGAACAAAACTTGAAAAAACTATTAATTGATTAAAAAAATGGCATAAAATTATTTATTTAAACAAATTTATTTAAATTTTCGACAAAAAGCTTACACTTTATTCACCCGGTTCTTAACGATTTTTATAAAATTATTGCTTGCAGATAAAGTAATGCCTATATACATGTTAACAAAAAAGATTTTCCTTAACCCATTTTGCAACATGAAATGAAATTATATACATGCTTTTTGCACTTTATATTAAATTCTTCCAACCTGGCGATTAATGTCACCAATACATATATAAGGTTCCGAACGATGTTGACTAATAGCCCATTTCGAATGATCCTTTGTATTTTTGAAAATTCTATTCAAAAATTGCAAATGTTCAATATTTTCCACCTATAAATTAGTCAATAGAAAAATAGAATTCTTTGAAAATTTTTAAAATTTGATGGTCTCGTAACGATACCTTATATTTTGACTTACATTCCGATTGAAAATCACCCAAACCATTCATCCATGTTTCTGTATACAAGGAAATTTTCAGAAATGGTGCCAAAAAGTCGCGATATAAATCTATAACAAATATCAAAAACTGATGGCTTTTACCATTAATCTTTAATTTTTAATAAGGATTATAAAATTTCAATAGATGCTTCGTAAGTCTAATATTATCAAATATATTTTGAGTGGCAGGGAAATGATAGATTGTTACGATCTGTGTCGAGCACCAGAAATTCGATCTGCTGATTCTGATAGGAGCAAACTAATCATTAAAAAATCTGAATGGTGCACTGGTGATCCTATATATTCATTGCTAAATGACTCTGAGGAAAAAAATTTTCTAAAAATAATAACAGCCAGCGGAGATTAATCACAAATGGTGAATGCTAATCATTTTAACCATTTTTCAACCACTTTTTACCATGTATCTGATATACAAAAAATGCTAAAACCTTTTCCATATCTTCGATGTTTTGCAAAGCTTTTAAATTGCCTGCCTGAAGATGAAAAGAGTTTTTTAACCGATGAAAACACGCTTTCATTTTTTAATCGTGAATTTTTCCTAATAACTTCTCGAAGAGTTGGAAATCGAAATGCTATTTTTTCAGGTAGGTGTGAACTATATATTTCCGGTTGAATATATAGTAATTGTTCTCCTAAAAAATGTAAATGAACTGTAATTCATCATCATAATTTTGGTGAAAGTATGTTTATATCAATTGCTATTTTTCAAAGATATCTTTATAAGTTTCTTGTTTTCTTTAAATGTTGTGGTAATATGGAAAAAGGATACAATGCAAATTCCAATGAATTATAAAGAAAATAAAAATAACTAAAAAAGAAAATTAAAGAAAAAGCCTAAAAATAATATTTACCAATTTTTCCAAGTTCTGTGGTTTGAAATGATACGCATAAAAATGATTGCCCATACCGAATTCCTGATGACGGATATTCGTAATATTTTTTAGGTGGAAAATTTGGAACACTGTGGATTAGCCAAAATCCCGATTTACTGTCAAATAATACGACGCCTTTCGCATGGCCTTTATATGAATTCGATTTCAGCCTTGGCGGATCATCGTTATACAACAGGTGAAACGTATTCTGCAAAATATGAATAAATATAATTCGAAGAAAATAAAAATGAATGAATAGAAACACCAACATTTGTCATTAGACGCGCTCCACAAGCTATTATTATTGTTTATTATTATTTATTATTATTACTGTTATTATCATTATTATATTATTGTTATTATTATTATAATTATATTATCAATTATCATGATAAAGAAAGAATTTATACCAAGAATGCAATAGACGTCTCCTGCATTATACAAGAATTTTAAAGATTTATCCCGCAGGATGCAGGGCACGAAGCCCGCACCTTGAGACGATAGCCTAAGCAACAGCCATTTGGCTTACCTCTCTCCAGCAAATTAACAATTTACGACTAGAAAATTTTTTGATGAATTTGAAAAAATTTCCAAAAAATAAAAATCGAAAATTCAAAAAAATAAAATTAGGAAATTTATGAAAATATGAATAAAAAGACCTTGTACGACTTGAGTTTATAAAATTGCTCCAAAGTCTTTCCAACGAATGAATTCGTTTTATCAATACGTTCCACTTTCCAAGTGGATGTTCCAGCTTCTGTGCTAAGCGTGAATAGTCCGCCACTTCCTGGTTCACCGTTTTTAGCCTGCGGGAGTTTGTAACTAATAAACCTATTGAAATAAAAATCGTATTAGATTCAAGCTTATTTTATTTCACCAATTAAGCTAATAAACCATCGATTTTCCTTTAAACAGAAAGAGCGATCGCTAATTCTACAATTTCCTTACTAATTTCTCTCACTAATAAATTCTTTTTCAACCAATTTACCAATTTAAATTATTTTTCCGAGTGCCTACTTCAAACATTTTAGCATCCTCCTCATCTTTGGAACCAAAGCAATCAGTTCTTTTCGACCTTTTCGAATCGCCCATTCGGAAAAAAGTGCGCACAAATCCCACTTCAAGGTATAACTATAAGCTGTGAAAATACTACGTATAACTGTAAAAGACAGCAAAAATGCCCTTCAAATCCAAAGTCTCAACACTTTCCCGACCGAATGGCTTAACAGTGACCATGCGAAATGGCCACCACTGCTATATTTGTTTGAAATGTATTTTAAATTAACAATAATTTGAATAATAAATCGACTAACCAATCTGTGAAATTATTGCGCGCATTAACACAAGAAATGCTCCCAAAAATCAAATAACCAAACTGCAACGTCACAAAAAATAAAATAAAAAGTGCGTGGAAGTTTTTAAAAGGCATTCCTTGCGTTTCACTGTACATCAATGAATAAAACAGAGAAATGCAAACATACGAGGAAAAAATTGGATGAAATTTGCAAAGCAGTTGGTGAACATAAAAAGCTATAAGAGCGTTTAGTTCCGCCGAATAAATAATTAGCATAATAATTCATTAAATATTCGACCACTAAGAAAATTCAGCTAGAAAAACTGCAGCAGATGCTGCAATAACAATTTATTCGGCGCATGCAATAACAATTTGCTATATCAGCATGTGGCTATATGTGTGTGTCAGGGAAATGAGCATGCATATCCTCGAAAACCCGCCGCATCTCGCGGAAACCCTCTCCAAACCCTCGTTAACCTAAAAAAAAACAACAGCGGAAAAATGATTTATAAAATATAAGTCCAGAAAAAAAACTCAAAAATACCTCAAAAATATTCCAAGTCCTTCAATCCTACAAATTTCTGCGGAGGAAATGGCGATAACTAATGCCAGAAGACTAATGCAGATTTAGCGCAAGATTCCACAGAATTTTGAAGAATCACTTCATAGGGAAAAAATGTTTAATAAATAGGTAACAGCACTATTGAACTGGGCATTACAAAAATGACCACAGAATTCCACTGTTTTTTAATTAGATTCTGACAATGTTAAACAATAATGAACTTCTCGATATCCATCTGAACCACAACTTCTTAAAACAAATATAGCCGTCTTGTAATAAAGATAATAACATCTTAATAAAGAATAGTAAAGATAAAAATAAAATGATAAAGATTAAGAAGTCATCAGAAGTCGCAAAAACAACAACCACCAGTGACAAGCACAAAACATTTTGCATAATAACGCTGAACCATGTCGCAAAAATCACTGCAGAAATTTATTGAATTGAATATCGAACTCTCCCTCACTCATATTCCCCAGATCTCTCTGCTGGCAAAAATGTTCAGCATATGCTGATGCCAATTTGATTTAAAAGGTTATGGCTTCTTAAAATAAACGAAAAACGCTCAGACTTTTCAAATGACCCGATATAAACATTTAGCACTTTTATTAAAAAAATAATTTCCAATAAAAAATATTTGAAGATATTGCTCGAATGCACATAATAAAAATATGAAATAAGATTTAATTTTCTGCATTATAAGGACTGATTCGATAAACACCGCGAAAAAAAACAAATCGAACGACAGAATTTCAAAATTCATTGCACAGATTCTGAAATATTTTTATTTTACAATGATAAATAAAATCTTGAATGAAAATCTTAAAATCTTAAACGTTAAATGAAGACAGAAAATTCAAGAAAAAATTTCAAGAAAAAATTAACCTTATTTTTCGCCACCATCATCCGGATAATCATTATACCAACATTCTTCTGTATCGAGATCATCTTCGATGTCAAAATCATCCTCCTTGTTGCTACTATCGATTAATTTGCCTTCTGTATATAATCGCATCTGAATGGTCATTTAAAAAATATTATTATAGGTGGAAGATGCATTGATATGGCTAAAAATAAGCAGAACACGAATCAATAGGCGAGTAATGGAAGGCCAACAATTTTATGTCACTTATGTCTTCATTTAATTTTGGTTCATTTTTCTGCAATTTTTTCGCAATTTTGTGGCATTTTATGTGACAGGTAATGGTTTATATTACTGCGATTTTACAGCGATTATTTCTAATAAAGTTTAATTACAGAAGTTAGAGTTATATTTACACAAAATGGGAAATTTTTGCAACCAGAGTACGACGATACTTTTTCAGAGAAAAGAAACTCATTAAAGTAGGAGCATATTTTTAAGCTTTCTTGTTAAAACAGGCTTAACCAATCAAGTGAAGTTAAAATAAATTAAATAATAATAATAAAATAATAATAATAAAACCTGCGAAATTTCAGTAGATAAAAAAGGACCAGAGAAATTGGATGCATAGAAATCGTATATATTATTGCCCTATAACTGGGAAATTAGAAATTTTCAATCGAAATCTATTAAAAACGAATTTTTAGATAAAAAAAAGAATGTGGTTTTTAACGTTAAATCTTTGAAAAAATACAAGCATTTTGTTAACCTTTTGCTGAAAGGTTAAAAGAGGAATGCCATTCAGTGAGAACTCGCTTTCTTTTACAGTTTCTTCCTCACGTTCTTTGATTTCTTCGATATCCATTTCTTCAAAACCACACGTGTGTATCCATTTTAAATTCTCAGCTGATTCTTTATCCATTAATTCACAAGTCTCTAGATTACAATCCAATAATTTGGCATCTTCGAGAGATAATTCTCCAGAATGCATAGGTATATCCTAAAAGAATATGGAAATAATGAAAAAAAAAACCAATATTTACAGATTAGTAGAAATTTATCTCTAACTAACTGCATCTAGAAGATCGTAGATAAATTCTTTTGTACAATCATCGATCGCCTGTTCTAATTTCCTTTTTTTAACAGAAACTGATAAACTCGGATATTTCACAGCACTCCGCTTTCTCCTAACTTCGAATAGAATCTCCCTTGCCGCATTTTCAGAAACTTTAGGGAAAATCACTTGTGACATATCAAAACTCATTATAAATGAAAAAAGAGCCGCATGAAAATAAATTCGTTATTCGATAATTTATTCGTTTGCTTCTCGACGTTCCTTTATAGCTTCCTGAAATTAGCAAGATTATCCCTTATTTATGTTACAGAATTAGATCCCCATATTTCTCATAAACTGTGTAGAAGGTGAAAATAAATTAAAATACGGATATCAAAATATGAAAAATTAAATAAGATAATCTTAGCCAAATAATGAAAAGTAAAATAAAAAGAAAATAAAAAATAACTGAAAAAGTGAAAAAATTCTAACTCGAAATCTTTCTTCAAATAGGGAAAATTCTGCCATAAGATCAGTGATAGCACTGGTAAGGGCGTCTACTGGTGTTGTTTCGGGAGCAGTTTGTACACGAAGAACGAATTTGTGTTCGAGAGGATGGGGATTTTTGTAACCAGCGAATAATACTTGAGGATCTTTCAGTAACTGGCTAAAAAGGTTTACTCATTTTTATGAATAAAATTTTACAATGATCAAAGCTTATATTAGAACGATAAAAAAAGAATATTTCTTTATAAATCTTTTAACTTGAAACATATTTATTTCCAAACTTCAATTATGGATTGTAGACAAAAATGTACTCCTATATGATGAATGAATATATATATATATTCTTAAACTAGCAGAAGTAACTTCAGTAGAATCCAACAGCAACATCAGAGATCTTCATCCTGAAGAGCATACTATTAGCACAAACTAAAATATTGCACGCTTCAACACAAGAAAAAAGAAACTGCTCTCTCAGCTGATGATGGATCAACTCTGCGCTATACCCCAGATTGTAGAACGTTTAGAAAAAAAGAAGAAATGGGCATACAACAAGCTATGAAGCTAGAAATTATTTTCCAATATCTCCGGTCAGCAATTCACAAAAAAATTCATGAATAAGCTAGTTAACCATCGAGATCGTCTAATGAGGCCCATTGAAGCACCAGATCATTTATTTGCAAAAAATAGAGTCCTCGTAAGAGTTCCTATTGCCACTATAACAAAAAATTAACTGGTGTATACCACAGCTACCGTAATTCTGGAAATTCTGGAACATAAAATCAAAAAAAGTAACAATACATTTCGCTCCATGATAAGGAAGCTGTAAAATAAAATCTGAGTACAACTTATAGAAATTGGTTAGCTAACAGAATTATAGAACGACGCAAAGAATAAAATTAAAATTAAAAATAACGCTCAGACCTGGAAAAATACAAGGACTATTTAGAAACTCTTGAGACTGCCAAACAAAGACTCACACCACTGGTCATTAGGTTAAGGAGATATAATAGAGCTGCAGAGACCAAAAAAATCTCCAAGAAACCATCCAAAGTGTGCTTTCAACTTCAATGGAATAATGTAGTAATAAAAGAGCCATCAGCAGAAACTATACAATACTGGAAATGAGAGAAAAAGAAGATTCATAATACCAACGCAAAGTAACAGAAAGATTTGAGAACAAGCCACAGCAAATCTTTTAAATATAAACCATCATAGTTGCTAACACTTGGACAATATTTGATCTAGACATTGTTCCGCACTTACTGGCTAAATAAATTGATAGTTCATGAGCGCTTAGCAACACAGATAAATCAGTGGCAGACTCTCATCCAGACTGGTCAATACAAGAAAGAAGGACCATAAAAGACCTTCACCAACTACCGGCTAACAATCTGCCTCTCCACAACGTGAAAGAAGTCACGTCAGGCATCATAGCCATTAAGCTTTATGACCATATGAGCCAGTACATAAGTAGTAGCTGGAGACTCACCTGTAAGCCAAATGATTCTATGGTAAAAGGGTGTTCTATGATGTTCTTTACACCTTCTCGTCCTCCGACGCGCATGACACTCTCAGCCCGGTGGTTCATGCAATGCAATGCAAATATATAATCGGGGTGCAGTAAAACTTCAAAGCTTGAGAACAGGATATGCTCACCATCTAGAGTAATTATTGAAAACTAATTATTGAAAACCTGTAGAGGAAAACGAAAAACCCACGCACGGTGAAGTGCTGGTCATAGCTACTTGTAACGTCAGAACGCTTAAGGACGATCACCGCCCACACTCTTTCTAAATAGAGGTGGATGTAACCTGTTTGTCAAAAGTCCATCTTTCTCACCGCAGATCTCGAGTAATTATTAAACCTGGCCCCAAAGGCTATATCAATATGGTGTCGGGAAATGACTCAGCGATTGTCATCTTTGAAAAAGCTCAGACCGTTCTGATTGAATGCAAGCCAGTAAACGACTATATGGCCTATGCTCGCTTCAAAAGAAAATTCTGTAATATTTCGGTCATCAATGTTTATGCTTCAACTATTATCAATTATCGGCAGATGACCACGATAAATTTTATGAAGACTACCAGTATATTTCTACCGAGGGGTGATGATCATAATCGGAATCTGGAATGCGCGCGACATATCATGATGCCCCAAGATGAACTCGGTTGATAAATTGACAAATGTGGTATTGCGCCAATGGAGAACGCTTTCTTCGTTTTGCCGAGCATGAATTTTTTATTAATAAGTTCCTGTCGAAGAGAATATCTAATTACGCGAAAAGAGAATATCTAATAATTACCTTCAACAAATGAACCCTCTGATGTGGCGAAAAGAAACAATATTAGATGACTGGAGCAAAGTAATTTCCAATTCTTAAGAAAGGTGACAGGATATACTGTGAAAATTACTGAGGAATTAGCCTAAAAGACATCTTCCGAAGATTTTCTCTTTCCTTCTGCTAAACAGACTCATGGCAAATGCACCCTAACCAAGCTGGATTCAGATTAGGACGCGACTGTGTTGGCCAGATATTCACGCTAAGAAGGGTGATGGAACATCGTTTTAAATATTACCAACCCACTGTTATTTGCCTCATCAATTTTGGAGCACTCTGGACAATGACAATGTGAAGGTGAAGATGTTCCAGAGAAGATCATTAGACTTGTAAAGACATTTTATCAGCATACAATGACATAGGTCTTCGTATATGAGGAATTAACAGAAATCAGATTTTTTCTAAATATTCAACAGATGTATATAAACCAGTCCAGATCATAGTCTCACCTTGAATACGATGAAGATATAGTCTTTTTTGCTATCAGTTTATAAATATAAATATAATATAAATATTAAACAATGTATCAATAATTGCAGCAAGAATTGGACTTAGGATCAACAAAAACCAAAGTATTTTCATCTATATCAATCCATACAATAAAAGTGGAGGGAGAAGCTTTCTATTTCTAATCACTCAAAATTATCTTACAGATTCGCCGATTAGATAAAATTGCACGTGATTGCATAAACCTTCGCTCAAATACATGTATTAATATTATCATCACAGAAGACTGCCTTCGCTAGTTTAGGGCATATTCTTTCACCACAGGAATTGATACATATCTCCTAAACCCTGCGATGGATAGCGCAAAAAGCAAGGAGGACCAATCAAGACCTGGACTGATAAAGTCAAGAAAGATTTTGAACATATAGGGAAAATCAGTGATATATGGACTTAGACAATGGAAAAAGAAATGGCTTCTATAATGTTAGAAGATGAAGTATATTAGTGCAATTGAAAAAGGCATTGGTAACAACACCAGAAGCTCACAGATAAGGCAATTTCTTAAGATTCAAAACTTCCTGATAGACCAATGTGCACAGCACGGATTGACCATAAGAAAACCCTATGACTCAATATCCCACATATTGATCTATGAAGGTTTGGGTCACTACGAAGTAAGTAGGACCTTAAGAACTCAATGGGACTGGGAGAAAAAGATACTTAAAATCAACTCAAAATAGCTTGCAAAAAGCGGCTATCAAATACGCTATATCAAGGTACGCATTGATTTCCCTATTGTTTTGTTTAGGTCTAAACCCTTTCAATCAAATAAGAACAAGAAGCAGATATGGATACAAATTCTACAGGGGAATTACCAAGAGCTTTTCTACATGAATGATACCAAGTTATGCGCAAAAAGTGAACGAGACAATGACTCGCTCATCATCTAATACATATCTGCTACAGATCTAAAGCGAGGATATGGGATGTCATTCAGGTTAGAGAAATGTGGCCAGATGGTAGTAAAGAGAGGAAAAGTATTAATAACTAACTAGATGACATGCCATCAGGACATATAGTGGATATAGCGGACACAAAAAGATTAGCTAGTGCCTTGGAACATGATAACCACGATGAGAAGAAAAACTGCAACATCTAAGTATATCACTTAAGAATAAGACAAATTTAAAGGCTCAACAAGAAGAATTTTAAGGCAGTCTGTGCCTTAAATATGCCAATCATCAGGCATTTGGCACAATAAGATGGACAAAGAAAGATCTGGAAACTCCTCAGAATGCACGGAAATTTCCATCTCAAATCTAACATCCAAAGACTACACACCTGCTGAAAAAATACAGGTGAGCTTAGATGAATGAAAGCCACTGAAATGAATGAAAGAAATCTGAAACATTCAGAAATAAATCAGCAAGATGGCCAAAGGATCAGCTGGTGAAAGAATGTCTGAAGCAAACATTGGAAAAAAAGTAGAGAAGTGAAAAACAAGACCATCCATGGAATTGTGCAATCGACAGATAACTGAGATAGCCGACACAGAAATTCTACCAGCGGTTGTAAAAAACTAGATTAAAAGTAGTATTGAGCAGGTATTACGCGACAGTTCCATCGAAGCAGGGATCTACTATATCAAAGAGGACTCAAGATGGATGTACAAAAATGTCTCAGAAACATTCCAGCACCTAGTGGCATGATGTAAAATACAAGCAGGAACAACGGAAACAACGTTACATTAAAAGTCATAACCACGTAGCTGGTATCATGTACAGGTATATCTTCTCGGTATATGGCCTAGATCCTCCTAAGATTAGAGGGGAATTCCTCAATTTCTCAGAAAATCTT
This sequence comes from Dracunculus medinensis, assembly GCA_900625125.1. NCBI lineage: Eukaryota > Metazoa > Nematoda > Chromadorea > Rhabditida > Dracunculidae > Dracunculus > Dracunculus medinensis. Next base: position 150,085 of record UYYG01001199.1, on the reverse strand, counting down.
AGACGATAATAAGGCGAATCCTGTGGTACTTCTCTGCCCAAACAGACAAAAAATTACCGGCCAATCAACAAGATATCGTGTAATACAGGAATCAGAAATCATCACTGGTGATAGATATAGCAACACCAAATGACAGGAAAGGAGGAAGGAATATGAGAAGTTAAGAAAATATCAGGAAATGAAAAAACTGAAGGTGCGGAAAGTAAAAGTCAAAATAATCCCAATCATAACTGAAGCACTTGGAACTATTATCCCTAGAAAAACGGCTTTGGCGCATTCCAGAAACAACACCAGAGATCTCTATTTTTACCAGAGACGCATTTTTACCAGAGATGCGCACTGTTAACATGTTCATTTCCCTAGGCTTCTGGTAGAAGATCCAAGATTAAGAATTATTCTTACCAGCCAAAGCGGATGAGAAAGAGATTTTTTTCACTGAATATAAACATAAAAAAAAATTTCTTTCTTGAAATTCTTTGGAAAACAGTTACTTCACCAAGTAAAATCCTCTGGATTAAGAAAAGAAAACAAAAAGAGATTATTGTTTTAATTCAACATTCAAAAAAAATAAAATAAATAAAGAAGTTGGAGAAATTTGAAACATTATTATTTTTATTTAAAAAGAGAAATAAATTAAATAAAAGAATTCATTGTAAAATAAACTGTTTTAGAAGATTTCCAAGTGTGTGATCTTCTTTACAAATAGTAAAAACAGCTGCGTTTGGCACTTTTGTATCTTTTTCGATCGTAATTTTTTTTTCGTTTTCAAAGATAATAAAAGATTCAAATGCTGCTGGAGCGTTCATACGACGATTTGATGACGACTTTTTCTACTTTAAACCGAATAATTTGAAGATTTTACACTAAAAATAGTGAACAAATAATATATAACAATGATAATAATACATAACATTCAGCAACACTAATTGTCGACTAATTGATCGTCATGGATCCGATTCCTAAACCTTGAATATAGATAAAAAACTTATCAGTAAAACACAGACATGGACTGGAAGACTTATATTAATAGGAAGCCACCCGCATTTCTGTTAAATCGAATGCATACTGTGCGGACGTCAGAAGTTCGTTTATTTCCAAAAGCCGATTCTAATAAAAGTGTACCATCCTGATTGATGGTGAAAATAGCGAACCAGTACGCTGTAAACACAAAAGACGAATATGAAAAGCATAAATAACAAAAAATATCGAACTCAGAAAGGCAATATGGTAATTCAATATGGCCAGTCCACTCTAACAATTTCTTGCACTACCTAGATCATCAAATTACTGAATCTTCCATGAATCTCAATCACGATTAAATCCCCTCCTACACTAACAGCCATCGTATTCATGATATTCGTTTTAATAATAAATATTTCAAAACTAAGTTTTTTACAGCATTCTATCGAGCAGTGAAGTAGTTTGAATATTTTAACCTAGGAATTACTCTTATTCATTTTTTTCGGTTTCGCTGGCATAATATAGAACAAGGAAGCATCATAAAATAAGCCATGGGGATCCAAGCAGTCATACTGTAAGACCATGGAGTGCTGCCATCCAACTATACATTGTGTTCTCAAGTGGATCTCTAGCGAAAGTGTCTTATCTTTATTTTAGTTTAGTAGTACCAGCCAAACAGCATATGGTGAGTGCTGTTAGACGAAGAAGATCCAAATAATCAGATATACGTTAGGACTTCAATGCTTGCAGGAATCAATGAATATTTCAAATTCAATTCATTCAATATTTTCCATTCTCCACTGACCTCTAAAGGTTCGAAAAATCGTTTCCCTCCAATCGGAAGGTCATGGGTCACACGTTGCAATATGCCTATACTCCTTTTATTGTTACCTTGTCAGGAACCGTAAAGGGCAAGATTTCTACCAGAATTTAATATGCTCCTCTATTTTTGATCTGATGTTTTTTATATTAAATTATTGACCTTTCTCCCCACCCCCCTCCCCCAAATCCTAATTTTTTCATTTTTAATAATCGAACTTCTTGCTTCAGATCCCCTTGCACAATAGATATTATGAAATGTTAATAAGGGGTCGAGTGGTGGGTTATTTCACTAAGGTTCAATCTCTTTTCATTCTCTGATCAGAATAAACCTGTCTATCAAAAAAATTTCACTTGTACCTACTTCTACTTTTATCTCAAAGTGACTCTGTGGTAAAGAAACGTATCTTAGTGGAACCTAGTAGAATCTGCGACCGAGAATCAAGGATGGCTCGCGATCGAATCCAACCGCACCACGCTTCGTCGAGTGGCAATAGTGAAGCGGAAGCAGATAGAATGGCTCAGTGGATAATTGAACCTGCTTTTGAGCATAGAACCTGCTGAAAAATCAGGTAATGCTATCGACTTGCCTATACTTCTACGCCAACTAACTCCTTACTCGGTGATAGAATTTGTTTTGTCCGATAAGCCAGCGCAATACACATAGGGTTGCGACAGAAAGTGACAATGTTTAATGTTTAATGAAAAGCATTGACGGTTGGAGTTATAAGCTAAATCAGCTTATCAGCTGATTTAAATTATATAAAGTAATACGGAACAAATAGCCCATTATAAATATATCGGATGAGCGCTCAATTCGTCCAAAAGGCAATTTGCATGGCTTTGGTAAAAGCAAAGCTCTCATCTGGAAGATCGAAAAAAAAATTTCCCATTGCCATTGTATTAACGAAGCAAATACAAAATGATTGAAAATGGAATGGTTGCTTCGATCAAAATTGAGCAATTCGGGAGGAAGAAGAAAACCCATCGAAAGTGAAAGCTGAGCAATGCCGGAGACTCATCTGTACTCATTTTCCCAGGTAACTCTGAAGTGGTCTCATTTTAGTGTAGCACTGCTAGTCGATAAATTTCAATAATAGTATTACTTTCATAAATAAATTTATGCCATGGAAGGTCCAAAAGTTTTTTATATTCCAGAAATTATAAATAAATGAATAGCGTTTACCATTTCTGATTAGGCTAAATATTAGGATCTGCTGGCTGCTAGTATGAAAATTAGAAATTTTTGCCTGAAAATTTCACCGTAGGTGATATAGGTTATTTTCAGTCCTCTGCCAGAGACCTGGAAACTTCGTCAAGAGCACTTTGCGTAACAGAATCTTAGTTGTTCCTATCTATTTGCTCTTCTGAGTGAGGATCTCTAATGTTGTTCTTGAAATCTGTTGGACTACCTCTCCAGTTTAATGCTCACAGCTCCTGTCACCACTGAAACTATTTTGACCTTCATTTTCCACATCTCTAATTCCTATTACAGTCCATCGTTTGTTGTTGCTATATCTATTACCAGTGTTGATTTCTGGTTGACGACCAGTATTTATTATCTGTCTGCATGGAGAAGTCCCACAGAATCTCTCTACGATTTTCTGAGATCTAAACCATATACTAAGTACATATTCCCGTAGGCTACTTTGTCATGCTATTCCTTGCATCTCACATTCTATCATTGGGTATTGCGCGGTTCTTGAGGTTTTTTTGCCTAACATCTTGTATTTTGAGTCCTGTTTAATATGGTGGATCCCTTCTTCGATGGATGTACTGCATAGTATGGACCTGTTCTTATGCTGCTATATTATTCAACGATCGTTTAGTCCAATTTTTTCCAATTTTTTAGTCCAATTTTTGATAGGATTGCTCAATGTCAGTCACCTCAGCTACTTGTTGATGGTACATTCCCACTGAAAGGTCTTGCTTTGTCATGGCGCTTTTCCGTATATTTTGTGCTTGATGATTATTCAGATGTTCATCCTTTGGTGTCATCTTACTGAATTTCTGTATGCTTCAGACTTTGTTCAAATTCTTAGCCTTTTCATGTAATCTTTGGGTATTAAACTCAAGATGGAAATTTCCATGCATTTTAAAGAGTTTTCTGGTTTAGCCTCCATATCTTCTTCTGATCATCTTCTTTTAGCAGCTCTCACCATTAGTTAGGCTTGCTGCAACGGCTACAAAGGTAAGACGCTTCCAAGCGGCGCGGTCTGATGTCATCGTCGAAAGTAATAGAAGCTATTCTTTTTTCCATCGTCTAAATCCATACATCGCTGGACCATCTATACGTTCGAAATCTTTTCTGACCGTATCAGCCCAGGTCTTGATTGGTCCACCTCGCTTTTGACGCCACCTATCACATGGTTTACCAAGTAACGAAATATGTCAACTCAACTCTTGTGATGGACGACGGAGAACGTGCCCTAACCAACGAAGGCGACGCTCTGTAATTATTAATGCAAGTGGTATTTGAAGGAAGATGAATGCGGATCTTCTTCTGATCTCATTACGACAGCTGCATATCTAATGACTGGCGGAGCATGTTTATGATATGGATCTAATTTTTTCCATTATGCTGGAATTTTTATAATTTATCTTATTGCTTGATAGTACGTGGATGTTGTTGCTTTTGTTTTCTCTTCATAGATCCATGTATGAAGCATTGAATCATAAGCTTTCTTAAAGTTAATCCAGGCTGTGCTCAGATTGTTAGATCTGTTGACGTCTTAAGTCTTTATAAACGACTGGTTTTCTGAGTTTTTGAGTTTTTTCTAAGTTTCTCAGTGCCGTTTTGAATATATTGTATTCATATAGCCTTGTAGTTTGATATTTATGATTTTTGATAGTACTTTCCACTATGAATATAACGGTTATTAGCCGGTTGTTGGATGGGGTTGTTCCCTTAAATTATGAAGTCTTATTCCTTGATAGTACGTTGCCTTTGTTTTCTCTTCATGGATCCATGAATATGACATTGAATCATAAGCCTTCTTAGAGTCAATCCAGGCTATTCAATCCAAGCTTTTTTAAAGTCAGTCCAGTCATTACCATCCTTAACCACTCTGGCTTCAGCAAACATGTTGTTCATCTCTATTGCTAGGCGTTTCACAACAGTTCAAAAACCACTGCTGATTTTTTTAGCGGGTTGGTATGGATCGTTTCACGATCAGTGCCTAGCTTTCCATGTTTTTAATTTCTAGTTGGATGTCCACAACTTTTATGGTAACTGGTGGCAGATAATTAAAACTGCTCTAAAAGATCCACTATTCTCGGATCTTGCAGCCACTTTCCACTGATATGAATCTTCTTTTTCTCCCATATATTTTTTCAATATTGTTCAGTTTCTACTAGTCCAGTGCTGCAGATTTTACAGTCTCTAGGATCTTCAGTTGAGTTTTTTCAGTATTTGGACTCTTTTTAATCTTTAGGCCTTTTTGTAATCCTCACAGGTGATTAACTGTGTTGTCTATGTTTTTCCCTGGTTTCATTCTCCAGCCTCATTTTCCTGGGGACGTATATATATATGAACAAGGTGTTACGAAATTCTGGATTTTTGTTATATCTAACCTATTCTTTCTCGCAAACAATAGCAATAAAAATATTCAATCATTCATTTAAAGTCATTTAAAATTGTTGAAACGGATTATATGTAAAAATGTGCCATAATTCTATAATATATGATTCGCTCAACAATAATAGCAATAATATCTGCTTGATTTTTATTAAACATTATTATGGCTTAAACATCTCTTAGTTTTTTGTGGAAAAAACCATCAAATACCCAAAAGTTTTTATAATTTTATTATTTCATCATTATTTTTTATCACCACCATGAGGTTTATGAGAAGTTTCAGTATTTAGCGTTCTCTTCATAGAATTCTCCAAATTGGTTAAAAACCTAAACCCGAAACGCCCGACAAACTTTATTGTATCGCAGCTCACTGTGGTTATAAATAATTTGAATAGAAACTTTTTGCAGAGCACTGTGAATCAAAAATCGTGGAATAAATTTTCTACAAATACTCAAAAATCGCTGAAGAACATGAGCAGTGAATCAAGCTTAAACGCATTTCCATCCAAAGCACTCCCAAATGCGAAAAATTTGGAATTTATTGATAGTTTTAAGAGGTGTCGAGATCGCTGCTTCGAAAAGAGCTTTGAAACAGCTTATGACGATGGTAATGATAAGGAGAACCAGGTATTTTTTTCTAAGTAATGAAAAGATGCATACAAATGAGCTTCGCCCCTTTCCGCTCTTCTTTTAACTATTTTATAAAATCATAGTAAGAACTGGCTGGCACTGGTCAGCTTTTCACGTCTAATCGACGCAGGTTTATGCGTTGGCGTATCCATTATTAGAATAAGAAAAGTTCGTCGACGCAGCAGTTCATCCATTTTAATTTCTGATTTGAACTCTCGTATTATGCTTTTTCTTCTTCATCTTCGCATAGCAGATATGATATTGTCACTTGCGAATAGGAGTGTGGGTAAGTCCTCCGATAAATCCGCATCTTGATCTTGATCTAGTCGAAGCCGCATGCCGCCGATTATTTGCGAGCAAGAAAACTTTTAAATGTAAATACTTGCCTTGTTTTCTCGCACCAACTTTTCGAAAAGATCCACTGAAAAGACGATCAAGGACATTTCAATAATTTATTTTCGCATTCTCATGGTCTTATTATTTGTTTTCCACGAATTTTTTGATGCATAAAATCTCGCGGCTCATCATGGTGCACAAAGAATGTCCCATTATAGCTCATCGTGGTCCATCAAAAAAAATCCTATTTCCTTTCTTATAAGTTGAAACGCCCTTAAAATTTGAAGTCTAAGAAATTGTCGTTTTCATCTATCAGTAGTTCGAATCTACTGAATGGCATTGTCGAACACATAAATCGTTTCATAGTGACAACAATTCAAATGAGTTTTGTGGCCGAACGAAGACATTCATTTATTTTTTTTTATTCCTTTTACACTAACCAACTGCTGCGAATTGTTCCCAAAAAAAAGAAAATGAATGAATCATTTTCATCGGAGAATAGAGGCGAATTTATATGGAGTTTTTGCTTTAGTCGTTACAATGAAATTACTGTAGGCTGCAATTTTTATTACTAATTTCCACTGTAGGTCGGTCCTCTGCACCACTATGATTTCAGTGGTGTGTCTGCTTGTCTTCCTTGAGGGACAACAATCGAACCCTTGATGAATGAATTGAATCGTCGAAGCAGTATACAGTATACAACTCAACTATCTTGTCTCTATAATTGCTAGCTTATTAAAATAATAAGTTATTTTCAAATAAAATATTAAATTTTTGAAATTTTAGCATTGAATTTCTTAAGAATAGCCAAAACATTGAAAAATTGGCAAAAAATTGAAATCTCTGAATTACAATTTAATTTAAAATGGCGAAGCTATAAAACTATAATTTAATGAATTCTGGTAACAAGATGTGCCATGGATTGTTAGCATAATTTCGCTCAATAAACTCCTTCCCAAAATCAATTAAATAAATAGTAATAGCTAAAATAATTTTTTTGCCATTCTTTTTTCTTTTATGTATACTTTTTCTCTAACACTTTTTATGTTTAATTAGCTTTTAATTGTTTTAACTGATTTTTCATTTTTCCCAAAGGGAAGGATAGCCGAGTAGAGAGACAACGATTTAAATTAACCGTTGAGGGCAAGATTTAACTCCTATCTCCGACAAAAGTGAGAACCTGTCATTTAAAAATCCTGGTGACGGTAGCGACCCACACTTATCAGTTAATTCTCTGGCAAACATAAGAGACCAGTGGACGAAGCCTAATCAGAAATGATAACCTTCTTACAAAAATATATTTTGAAGCTATTCCAGGAAAGTTTTCGCTCATTTCTTTGCGTAATCCAAGAAGATTGGTGATAATTTTCGGGAAGGAAGAACACTGAAAATAAATTTTATGCCTATTTAGCACAGCTTTTCCTTCATAAATTTTAGTCAACCAGAAAATTAAATAGGTTGAAATGAATTGAAAAATTTCATAAGAAGTTTTACTAAGTTTTTTAATTCTGCCTTAATTCTCTTTCTTCTTTTTCTAACAGCAATCACTCACCAGTTTTTTTGGCATTATTAGACCATATCGCCAAAGAACATTAGCGGGAGAAAGAATGTTAGTTGAAGAATAGACCATAGCACATTTCCTTTCCTTTCCTTTTCCTCTTTTCCTCTTTTATTTCCCTAAAGTGGTCCGGGTGACGCTGTATTTCTATCGCCAAGGAATTCCATGGCATATTGCCCAATGCGATAAGCCAGTGGAGCGAGTTTAACCAGTAATGGTGAGGACTCTTGAAAAAAAGTGTAAAATGGTGCGTGAAAACGAAAATTGGCCGTCTAAAATTATTTTCGAGAGTATCTAATCCTTATTATTCTCGTTTATTTTGTGCATCGATGAGCCATAAATCGTAGGTTCCCAAAGTTAGCTTCGGAAATCCATTTTTCTATGAATTCAATTTGTTACTTTACATCACTAATATTTTACATTATTTAATTCAATATTGTTTTTGTTTAACAAGTATAAAATTTCTGTTGAATTACCTGCAGATTAAAATTAGGCTTGTTGCTCTGCCTTCATCATTTCTAATTAGGCTTGTTGCTTTGTTTTTTAGTGTGGTTAGAGATTTAATTGTTGGAAAATCACTTGGCGATAGAAGTGCAAGTTAGTCGCCATCGCCAGCACTACTCGGATTTTTTGATGGCAAGGTTGTGTGAAGATGGGTGTGGGAGAGGGAGGAGAAGGTAGAGAATAGAATGAGGAATTGTTTTTTTATTTTCATTCATATTTTTTAAAAGTACGAAACAGAACATATATTCTTATTGGTTATTTTCTTATTGCAAAATTGCAATATGGATTTTTATGATTTTATTAGGGTTAATACACGAACACTTTTAAAATCTTTGTGTGATTATAATTTTTCTCTTTCGATAGAACTGATGCTTGTAGCATAATTTTATGGTTAAAATAGTGGTTCATATTGCCAAGCAGAAAATGGCTGATAAGGCTTTAGTGATAACAATATATCCATTATCGAGTTAAATTTCAATATATTTAGAGAAGCATTATTTTAATTAAAGTCTCCAATTTTTTCTCCATTAAAGTTTTTTAATTTTTAGCCCACATAATCAAACTTTGGCTCGCGAGTCGTATGCCTAGGCCATTCAATGCAGTTCGCATATAATAAATTCTAGTTCAACCTTTGAATAATTTAAATTGAATTGTAATATGTTAAATTAGCAAAAACATATTTGTATATTGTTTTAAGGCCACATATTTTTAATTCTTTTATGGCGAAAATCATCTTTTACATCCATAATTTATCTTGATTTTTGTATTTTTTAATCGTATTTTTACAATAAATTCATGAAATCAATGAAAATTATTTTTTAAATTAAATATTTACAGTATTAAACTCTATAAAATCCAACTGTAGCTGTTGAATACTTTTAAATTCTGTGAGACTTGTGATGAGATTTCTGATTTTGTTCTAATTTATAAAAGCATCAGTAGGTTTAATTAATTTGTAAGAGTGCTTTTAAAGTTTTCTTTTCCTCTGGGAAGGAAGAAAAAATTTTATAGGTCAGAATTTTCAAAAAAAGTGCAAAAATAAAGAATAATTCATCAGGAAAGTTTCAGTGTCAAGTGATATGAAGAAATTACAGATTGCATCTAAAAACTCTGCCACTAATGTTCAGTTCCATTCATTCATTCATTCATTTATTCATTCATTCAGTTCATTTATGAAAATTTTTCATAAGTTCAACATCTTCGTTCATCTTTTCATTTAATTTATGAAAACATTTTTTAACGAAGGTAGATGCAAAAGTGGAAAGGTTTTTCTTAAAAAGTTGTATTGCAAAAGCAGTTTTGAATATGGGAAGCTGAGAGCTTTGGTGATGTGCTCGTGAAGATTTATCTTGGATATGGTCTAGAGAAATTCGCATCCTTGTCCGGTTAGAGTGTCAAGCCACATCTAAATTTCCTATGTACTAAGTATAAGAGAAAGATGGCGAGAAAGGTGCAGGTTCAATTACCGCTCACCGCAATGAATTTCAGGTTTCTAATTGCCAAATGCAAGTCCACATTGCACGGATTCTGGATTTGTGACCAGATTGTGATCTATTTATGTGGTACAATAACATATTCTATTTAAGTGGAGTCGCTAAATTTAGAAAAATAAAAATATTTGGAAATTTTTTTATAAGCAAATGATGACCATTTTTTTTAAAATTTTTTCATTCCTTAATTCGGAATGAAGAGTAAATAAATGGAGCAATCACCATTTTTAGTTAGGTTAGCTCTTCTAGATATTAACAGAAATTTTCGCTAAAGTAATCATTTGACGATATAAGCGCTAGCATAACCTATATTTTTTAATAATGGGTTCGCTAGTGCAAAGGGCATAAATCGAATTTTTCGTTGCCTCACAGCAGCTAATCTGACGTCCATTTATCCAGTTATCCTGCCCCCAAAAATCAGACTGAGTCAAAATCAGACTGAACCTAAAAAAATTAAAATTCTAGTTAATCATCAGGTAAGATATATTTTTCTTTAACATGGAAATTTTAGGAATTTTACTTTCGAAGATTTAGAAATATAATTATTAAATATTCTTTTATGAAAATTATTTATAAATCGAAATAAAACTTGTTGGCGGAACCTTTTTTTCTGAGATGAAGGCTTAGAGGTGACTTTTTTAGCGATTAATAGGAATGGAAATATTAATGAAAACTGTAAGCAAAAAATGTAAATGTTAAAGAATGTAAAGGTGGAAAGAACCGCCTTGCATTCGCATTCCCGGCGAGGTGTATTGAGAACGGAAATGTAGGACTTTCAAGTATAATTTTATGACATGCGAGTCGGCCCAGTTTATATTTCTGATTGTTTTGGACGATTTATTGTAAGTTTTAAAACATTTTATTCGTTGTGTTAGGTGTTCGCTTTAATAAATTTAGTTAAATAACATTGAAAAGGATCTTAATTCTAAGACTGGATTATATTTGAATTAGAATGTTGCTATCTTATGGATCATACCTCACATCTTATAGCATTCACCATTTTTGGTTCGAATTTTTCTACTGCCAAGTTGTTGAGAACTTACAGCCATAGATTCACTTGGGGAATAGAAGTAAGGGATGCCTGAAGCACCAATCGGATTTCAATCTTAGGACCGAATTGGTTTCAATCGGTGCATCCTCCACTCTTCCATCGTAATTTTGAATCACAATTCTATATTCATATCTACATAAATTCATTCATTCGTCATTTACAGATAAGTTTCACCCATATTTGTTCCAATATCAGTTGTGTTTTATCATTTTTGTGTAGAAAATCTATCATATCATTTGCTAATATGGAATAGCAAAATTTTTCTCGTTTCAGTAATTCAAAATCTTTCAATGCCGCGTTTTTGTCAACGACTGACGTAACGGTATAATATTTTTGATGAATTGTGAAATAAATGGATTATAGAAATTCTCAAAATGTGGAAATTTATTTAGGAGAATGTTTCCCACTTGGAACTTCATCGTTTGCCAGCAGAAAGGGAAATAAATTCTATTTAAAAGCAACAAATTCCGCTTATTGACGATTACGATGCACCTTTACAAACTTCTAAGCTGAAAGCGACGATGCCAATTCCACCAGGTGGTCTGGGATTTATCGTAGGATCAGTAAAAAAATGCTTCAACCTCATTCAGTTTTATTTAATATTTATTGCAACAAATGGGCAGAAAGTAATGGCTGCACTGATGTTAAAAAAAGAATTGGCTGTCTGTCGCTCGATAACATGTCATTACCTAACTACATTATTCCTCAACAAAATCTGGGGAAATTTCGATGCCCCGAAGAAAATTACAGACCATTAATTTATTCTTCACCGTTCAACAAAGATCAAATTCCTGTCAATAATTTATTCATATTTACTCACAAACGCATCTAAAATCACACTAACTACCGCACAAAAAGCAGTCGAACCGGCAAATTTATTTATTGCTGACTTCATCCTAAATTTTTGCGAGAATGATTGATCGCCACAACTGTGGTATTAAGGTTCACTGCGTATACTCATTTGGTTGGCTCCATTAACTGCTAAGTTTGAGCTTTTTTGCTGTATGAGAATTATATGAGAGTCGAAATATAAGTGGATTTATTGTATCATTTATCATCTTTATATGCCATTGGCAGAGGTGCATATTTACTCTAATTTTCCCCGAAAGGTTGTTCATACTACCTTTTGCTGCTAATTGTTCATTTAAATCCTTTATTCATTAAATATAAATTATTTAACTTAATTTTGTCAACTAATTTATTGAAAGAAGTACCGTGATTGGCTCAATTTCTTCTTGCGAAATGAATCGTATGAATCGTATGATAAGTGGACGTGCCTGCACTTCTATCGCTCTTCAACGATTCTGCACGAAAGGATCTCATAGTAGTGAAAGCAATTAAATGAGAAATGATGGGTATATGTTATTAAAGAGGTCGAAAATGAAATTTTGACGAAAATCTTATCTTTTCTTCCATTCGCAGTCCAGTAATACAAAAAAATTTTCCAAATAAGCCCATGCAAATTTCGAAAAAATAAATATATCTGTAGTGATTTTTTGATATTTTTTAGATATAATCGGTAACTAACGTATTAACATAAAATGTTTTTAAAACAGTACAGCTTGCATTAAATAGAAAAAAAAAATCAGCAATAAACAACCACAGTTAAGTCTCTTCCATTTAACCTCTGATGAAATTCGCTGGATCGAGTTCCACTCTTTTATTTGACGCGCCATCTCGACCTAATTCATTTGGGCCTTGAAGTTACGAGTTTTTATTTCCTTGAAGAAATGAAGGGAAATTTCGAGAAAAAAAACGTTACACTGATGGATTTTGGCAAATCGTCTTTATTCGCAGTTGATAAATTTACAACTTTTCAAATAAAAAATTCTATTTTTTAATGATCGTTTCTCAATTTCAACGACCAACATCTTTTCCCGATAACACTTATCACTCACCAGTAAACTATTTTTCTCTTTTATTTTGTTTATTTCATTAAAAAAATTTATACATAATGAATAATGGAATTCGTGAGCTTTTTTCGGCAGTTTATTCATTTTTTATTCCATTTTATTTTTTAAACGGTAATTCCGTCGACTGATCGGCCAGACTTCGCGAAAATCACTTTCATATTATTAATAATCATTATCATCAATATTAGAATATTATCCAAATATTATCCACGAAATAAAAATATGGAAATATACTTCAGAAACCCAATAATTAACTATAGCAAATTTCGAAGAAACTTCTTTAATGATTTTTTGATTAATACAAAATGTTTTTAAAATATTACAGCTTGCATTAAATAGAAAAACAAAATCAGCAAATCCTACAATAAACTTTTCAAAAGAAATCATAACGGAGGAAAGTATTTCAAACAAGGTTTGTTTTAATTTATATTCGTAATAATTCACAATAAAATAAGTAAACCTGGAACTGACTCTTCAAAAATGAGCGATGGTCAAATATTATACGTTTGGTTCTTACATCTCGGAAATAAAAGAGAAATCTAATTTTACTTCTATTTTTTAAGATGTCATCCAGCAAGCCATTTATTGGAGGGTGAGGAAACAATGAAAAATATGATAAGAAATCATTCATTATCAAGTGGTATTTGAACAAGGATGAATGCGAATCATATGAGATTTTATCCGCTCGACGGACCTTTATCTTAGACATGAGTAATCAAAGAAGATAACGTTGTAGTATCTTCCACCCGACCATTTCTCGCAGCCATATGGCAATTTTAGTTTATAATTTCATTTTTCGCTTGGTCGTTTGAAATTAGAGGAAATCTGAGATATTTGAAGTTTGGCACTTTTCAACTGGCAATGAAGTGGAAAAAACGAAAAGCATTTTGCTTTTCTTACACTGATCCTGAGTCCGATTTTCGCTGCAGTTGTCGACATATTGTTTAGCATTTGTATTTCGTTTCGTCATACTATCAGCAAAAAGAACTGCATCATCAGCGTATTCAGCTCTGGTCTGATTTGTACATCTCTTAAATACCGACAAGTGCCAATGTCCATGTCGAGATTGCCTTTAAAGATTCAGAAGGATTCATTTGCAATAGATATGCCATATCCTTGCCAATTTCCTTCTCTCTATGGTTAGGCTCCACTGTTTATTAGAATGAGCGTTAAAGAGCCGTTTGGAATAGAAGTAAAAGTTGGTTTCCAGCATCACGGATCTAATTTTCAACGATAAGGTTCATTGTCCTTAACTATGAAGGATTTTAAAATATTCTATGCCGTGTAATTATTAATCAGTGCCAGTTATCATAAGCAAATAAAAGAAAATAAAAGATAGTTTTCAGAGAGAGGAATTTCAAAAAATTGCGAATGACAATTTATCACAAGTGAGAACGCTGATTGCTTCATTTCAGTCACGAGAGCAGATTCCTAACGACTTCAAATATCCACTAACAAGTCTTTTTTTATTTTTCATTAGTTTCTTTTTAAAAACTCGAGAAAAGACCATTGACCGTTCGTTGAATGATCCGAGAATAATCACAGTCTGATGTTTAACAATTGCCACGACTATCACGTTTCTCTTAAATTTTTTCGCATATATCCATTTCCAAGTGGCTATAAGTTTTATAAAATATTTTTAAAATCGTTTTCAAGATTTTTTCTTCTATTCTCATCAGTAAACTGTGTCATTATTCCATTATTAACTACTTTATTTATACAAATTAAAATTTAATGTAAAATAATTAGCGACTATTTGTTCGTTATTATTTTTGTTATTAATTATTATTATTGCTATTAATTACCATTATTATTACTGCTAATTACTTGTTATTTTCATCCTCGCTTCGCTGTAACTGTATTTTAGCGATATTTTAGCAGTAATATTTTCTAAAATTCAAAATAGTGAGTACCATAAGAATGGTACTAAAAATAGTTGGGATAATGGAGATTTGTACCGAAAAATAAGATTAAAATGATCATTTCCGGTCACTGTGGAGATTTGAAATTTGAAGAATATACAGCGAAGGTACTTTTACGCCTTCATGTACAGAGACCATTTATCAGCAAATATGGCTCATATTCAGTTGATATTTTAATTTCTAGCAGTTTCTGAATGTAGCTGGAAATTGATCGGCATTTCATTTCAACGAGTTCACAACGAATGAGTACATGGCGAAGCCTACCGGCCTAGTAGCTAATATAGCCAATGAGCCAAGCCAAACGAACCATCGTTAGAAAAAAAAGAGCAATGTTATGGTAATAATAACTGAGGTGATATATGAGGTACCACATCACACGGACCGTCATATATATCCTGCAGCGCTCAAAGCTCGTTTATGATTTATTCAATCATTCGATTATGGCAGTCGGCCAATTTATTTCGCTTTAAGACAATTGGCGCCTATTTTTAAAAACCTGCAAACATCTGGTAGGGAAGGGAGATGAAAGTCGGTTGCGTGGTACTAATTTATTAAAAAATATTAGAAGTGGGAGCGGGTAGCAGTCTATTTGTCTATTGTAAATCATCCTTTGTCATTTGACATTAATTATGACATCTTTATTCATAATTTTCATCTTTTTCTTATTTTCTTTATTTTAGTCATTTTCGCTTTTTTTCGAAATTTTTCCTTTTAAATTGGTTGCATGAAAATAAAATAAAAGTCTGGTAAATAGGTTTATAATCAAATTAATTAACGAGATTTTACCCAAGTTTTAGGCAAATTTGCAATACCCAAATTGTAATTTAGAACATTTTTTGAATTTAATTAATTTCCGTAGATTTTTTGTTCATTTTTATTATCAAAATCATTTTAATCTAATTTAAGTTATTTTATTTTAATCAAATTTTTAACTGATTGGGATAAATAAAAAAAGGCGGTTAACGCTTATCGTTCTTAATCTGGTGGGACGATTTGAAATTTTATGAAAAAAGAAGTTAGTTAGAGCACCGCCCGGATTTTTCGGTGAAAGGTTTACTGTTTTCAATGTCAGCGAATCTAACCTCGTTAACTGGAATAAACTGGAATAAATGAAATGAATTTTTTTGTTTTTGTCATTCATTATTTGTTAAGCTTTATCAATTTTTGAAGGTTATATTTTAAAAAAGTTAAAATTTGAAATAATTTGAAATATTAAAAATATGATTATACATTTTTTAGTCGTTATTTAGTAATTTAGATTGTTATTAAACATTGTTTTAGATGAAAAATTTAGATAAAGTAGATTATTTTCAGCTCAACCGCGAATTGATGCTGAATTTTCGGATAATAATTCGTCCGACTTTTTAAATATACCAATCAGTCAAGATTTATCGAATTTTAAAAATATTCTGAATGATAATAAACGAGATTCAGTTTTAGATTCGGAAGGTATGGAAACGCGTAAACCTATCGTGGTGGGTTGTTTTTATTTTTAATTCTTACATCAGGTTATCAGATTTTAAACGATACATCAGTTAATGGTTTAGATGGTGAATTAGATTGTAGGTCAGATAGCATCAAGTAGAGTTTTTTTATTCATTTCTATTATTATTAAAACTAATTTAATTGGAATCATATTTTTCAATATTTAATTAATCATATTTACATTAATCATATTTACTTGCAGGCACCTCCAAATCCACCTCCGCCTGTACCAAATCATCTTAAATCTCCTTTAAAATTATTTAATGGGAATGAAATGAATAACATGCGTGCCGATGATGTTACAAAGAAATTGGATTTGAGTGATGATATTTCTTCTTCAGTACCACTGATATCATCTTCCTCAAATCCTGGTGCAGCCAAACTTTGTTGCATATCTGGCAACAAATCTCATCAAGATTCAACAATTCAACAACAAACTGATGGAGGTAATTGACGATCTTTATTTGAGTTTTTTAGAAATTTTAAGTCTGTCGATCATTCAGAATCATTTACTTTTTTGGGATATCGAGTATTTTAAAAAATTATTAATTTTTAATATAAATGGTTTTGTTAATGATATAGTTTAATTAAAATATTTCATTTCATTTCATTTAAATTTATTAGGAATCGGTTCGGATATATCAGATTCAGCTGAAAACATACGAACTTTGAAGCTGAATGGCCATGTTGGCTTCGACTCGTTGCCTCATCAACTTGTTCGAAAATCAACTAAACGAGGGTTTTTTTTTTGCTTTAATTATGTAATATTCAATTTGTGCAAAGTGTAAAATCTATTGCATACCCCAAATATAACGAGTATAGAAGCTTTGAGTTCGTTATGCATGGGGTATTTGAATTTCGAAATATCTTACGCAATACCTCGAAATCGGAGGTGGTATAGGCAATATCGAAATAATTTTTTAAAATTCTTCGAATAAAATATCTAGCGTTAAAAATGTTCTACTTAATAAATTCTTCAATAATTATTTTTCCAGATTCCAATTCAATTTAATGTGCGTTGGAGAGACTGGTATGGGTAAGACGACATTAATTGAATCATTATTCAACATGAAAATTGAATTCCCACCATGCAATAGTGAATTGAAAACTGTGGAGTTATTATCGAAAACATACGGTTATTTACTTAAAATTTTTAAATTTATCAAATTTTTAAAATATAATATAATAAATTATTTAAATGTGTGCATTTTGTTATAATTAAAAATGAAACGAATAAACGAAAAAGTTATTTGTTTTGAAGCATTTTAACCGAATTATTTTATAGAAGTGGTCGAAGGAAGCATTCATTTGAAACTTACGATCGTAGAAACAGCTGGATTTGGCGACCAACTTGATAAAGATAAAAGGTTGATGTGGATATCATTCAATTTTTATTTTTTATATAAATCTTATATTCAAATAAATCCTCTTTCGTCCAAAATCAGAAAATATGAAAAACAAATAAGAAATAAATTTAGAAAAAATATGGGTATTCTACAGGACATGGGTAATTAAAAAAGTAAATAGAAACGTTTTCCACTTATTTTTTGCGAACCTTGTTGCTTTATAGTTCTTTGAATCTAAATTTTCACTGATATTGATTTATATTCTTTTTATTTTTTATAAAATCGAAATTTAGTGCTGAAGTGATTTTGGATTTTATTAATCAGCAGTTCGAAAAGTATTTAATGGAAGAGTTAAAAATTAGGCGCTGTTTAGACTATTTTGATGATACACGCATTCACGCTTGCTTATACTTTATTTCGCCTACAGGACATGGGTAATTAATATTGTATATATTTTCTTTCTTTTTTGCTTATTTTCTGTTATTTTTTGAAATTATTTTTTATTTTTTAAAATTTTACCATTTATTTCCCTATCAGTTTCTTTCTGCATTTTTAATTGGTTGAAGATATGTTATTTGTCCATTATAATTTTTTGATAAAATAATAAATAAATGATGAAATTTTTTCGAATTTCATCTTTCATTAATGCATCAGATATTAAACATTAATAAAATTTTAGAGCACAGACATATTTATCCTATTCTTCTTTAAGCCATTTGTTTATTTAACACAATGTTAATGTGTGTTAAATGCTATAAAATTGTTGTTTCAAAAACGCGAAGATCATGTGATGAAATTTAACATTATATAAATAATTTTAACTTCTTTCTTCTTCCAATAGCTTTCACGATTACTGGTTAGACTGGCTGCCATGGCTACAAGGATAAGACACTCCCAAACGGCGCTCTCTGATGCCATCGTCGACAGCAAGTCACTCTAAGTCCGTATATTGCTTGTCCGCCTATAAGTTCAAAATCTTTTCTGACCGTATCAGTCCAGGTCTTGAATGGCTCACTTCGTTTTTGACGCCACCCATCATACGGTTTAGCAAGTAACGAAATATGCGTCAACTTCTGTGGTGGACAGCGGAGAACTAATCAGCGAAGGCGACGCTCTGTGATAACATTATCGATGCAAGTGGTATTTGAACGAAGATGGATGCGATCTTGTGAGATTTTATTCGCTCGACGGACCCGTAAAATTTACCTTAGACAAGAGTGGTCAAAGGCAGATAGCTTCTTAATATCCTCCACTCTCATTGGCCATGTCTCAAAGCTATATAGCAAGATCGAGCGAACAGCTATATAGATCCTGACTTTCGTTTTTATGGTGATTTCACGACGGCTCTAAAAAAAAAAAATTAAGTAAAAAAATAAAAGTAAAAAGTGAAAAAATTTTTACTTGTAAATTATAAATATTTTTTTAGTTTGAAAGCGCTGGATATAGTCACATTAAAACGGCTTGCTGAACGTGTTAATGTAATACCAGTGATAGCTAAAGCTGATACTACTTGCAAAGATGAACTTATTCGCTTTAAAAGCAAGGTTATCCTTTATTAATATCTAAGCTTTTTCAAGAGGATTTTAGAATTTAGCTTATTTCTTTAGAATTCTTATTTCATTTGTCCTTTGTTTTCTTAAAGGTGATCTCTTTTGTTGAAAGCATTTTTTTTGTATTTTGATAGTTTAAAATTGAAATAAATTTAGAAACTTTTTAGATTTTAAGCGAATTACGCAATCATAATATATCGATTTATCAATTTCCAACCGAGGATGAAACAGTCCGTGCTATTAACACTGAATTAAATAAACTGTTACCATACGCAGTTGTAGGAAGTACTGATTTTGTGAAAAAAGAGAATGGGAAATCAGTGCGAGCTCGCAAGTATCCATGGGGAATTGTTGAAGGTTCGTGAAATAACTAAAATTTTTTTTTGGCGCTGCAATCTTTGAAAATTTTGATTTGCTTATTTATTTTCCTTTAATTTTAATCCCTTTGTTTAAGAGAATATATAATCAAATCTTTTTGCTCAAAACTTTTTCTTTCCCTTTTTTTCAAGTTGAAAATGAAGAACATTGTGATTTTGTCAAATTGCGAGAAGCTGTATTACGAACTAATGTGGATTCTTTGCGTGAGCGAACTCATAAAATTTTGTACGAGGCCTACCGTCGAGAACGTTTACGGGCAATGAAAGTTGGTGATGGCGAAACTGGTCCAAAAATGTTAGAAACTTTTGCAAAAGTAATATTATTCTCAATTCTTTATTCATTTTTTTCCCCTTTATTGATTATTATTAATCATTAAATAAACTTTTAATATGGTTTTTAATATAATTTGGTTTTATAGCGTTAAAGATATTCTGATGAAAATTTTTAGAAACAGCGGGAATTTGTAGAAGAGATGGCTTATCGAGAAAAATTGATGCGCGATGAATTTGCTGCTCGTGTTATCAAGAAAGAAGAAGAAATGAAACGACGAGAAGAGTTGGTAAAGATTGTTCTAAGTTTTCTAGTTGACTGCTATATTTTCCATATGACTCTTAAATTTTAGTTTTTATCAAAATAAATTAATATAAAATTATTTGTGATCATTTTTATTTTATTTTGAATTGAGCAGAATCAAATTCAATATGCTATTAAACTTTATTTTAAATATTGCCGAATATATAATCAAAATATGTAATAAAAGTGAAATATTTTAGATTAATCTTCGTGCTAAAGAAATAGGAGAAATTTATATCGAAGAAATGAAACGTATCGATTCACAAATACATACTCTATTGGAAGAAAAATCAAAGTTGGAAACAAAAGCAAAAAAATCCAGAAAGTAGACCATTTCTTTTTTCAAATTCTATATGTCATTTATTTGTGAGAACGTTTTTTCATGTAACTTTTAATACTGAAAACATTTTTCAGTTTTGATACTGAAAACATTTTTCTCGTATGCATATTCTATTTTGTTTCTTATTCTCATTTTTTTGTTTTTAATTTTTATTTTTACTTGTTTTTTATGCTTTTCGCTTCGGCAAATAACGTATTCGAATGGGTTTCATTTCCACTTTGATAGATTGAATTATTATAATTTTCTTTTTATTTTTTTCACGTTGTTTATTCGTTGTTTATAATTGCTAATCGGTTCAACAGATCGAATATAAGTACATTTATATATATATATATATAT